>JAFMSR010000002.1:3102406-3149906 GCA_022818135.1 Saxidomus purpurata | reverse complement strand
CTTGCTTTGCAGATGAGAACCTATAAATTAAAATAGAAGAGTAAACTTTTCTCAGAGGATATCCTAAAAAGAATTAACTAATATAGCAAAAATAACTTTCATATGCCTTTTAAAATCAGTTTTAAAGTCAACTTTCACAGACAGTTTTACATATTTAATAAATTACAGGATAGACCTTTTACTCGGGCAGTCGGCAATATCAAGCAGCTAGAACGAGAATTAACCGTGGCATATGAAGGGAATATGATGGCATACCATGGAAGATGTAAGTTTGCAGTAGATAGCATATTTTTGGCTGGGTAGTCGTAGCATTTTTGGCTTTGTAAAAATGTATGAAAAACTGATGAATTGTTTGAAATAAATTTCTAGAATCAAATTTATTTTACTGCTGTTGGTGCAAGTACTTTTAGGGTAAACTAACATTTTGATATGAAGAAAGTACTCAGCTGATTTGTAGATTGTTTTACAAATGTACCAGTCAGTGCATAATATGTTGCAACCAGTCTGTGCATAATAATTACGGTGCAACCAGTCTGTGCATAATATGGTGCAACCAGTCTGTGCATAATATGTTGCAACCAGTCTGTGCATAATATGGTGCAACCAGCATGTGCTTAAATCTTTCACTGTTAGTGTAAATCAAAATATATGCACAGTAAATACAGATCAGAACATAATTCTGAAGTGCATTTAGATGCATAACAAAACATACATAGAATCTTCATGCATATCAAATACGTTTTGCACAAACACATTGATCCAAAAATGGTTTATAGCATATCAGATTTATGCAGAATGAAATTTATGTAAAATGTCCGACTGTTTTAACAACAAATTAATGTATAATATTAGCTTATAGATGTTTTTAAAGTTCACAAGATCAGAATTGAGTGTCATGTTTGTCTCGTTAAAGGTATAGAGTTAAATTTCACTGCAACATGGGGAGACCATCATTACCTTGGATTAACGGGTCTGGAAGTGGTAGGGAAAGACGGTGAATCTTTACCTGTAAACATGAGTATGGTCACTGCTAATCCTAGAGATGTTCGATCCTTGCAAGGACATGAGAAGGATGACAGGACTCTAGACAAGTACGTGTATATGTAGTTTATTACCAGTTTTTCCGCCTAATTCTTAGCTTGGCTGTTCAAAGAATAGTCGTGAGCTATTGCTCTTAGCCAGGCATTGGTGTCACACCTTGGTTAAGTTTTTGCATGCAAGTATATTTCTCTTTTTATAATGGACATATGGCTTTTCAACTTTCTGTATCTTATTCTGGTTCAGTTTTTGTGTGCTAGTTAATATAAAGTACTGAAGGTTTTCAATTAAAACTTTGGGCAGGTCTTCGGTGTCACAAATTTTTAAAAGAGATCATAACATCAAGTGATAACTCAAACTTGTACTTAGACAACATTATGCCCCGTATTTGGACTTGGAAAATTTTGGTCAAAGTTTTACATGCAAGTTGCTAATTGTTAAGTGTAGTCAGGGGCTGGATCTAAACTTCATACAGGTCTTCATGTTTCATTGTATTTACCTGCGGAAAGCAGGTAGTCTTTATTGGCAATGCTATTATTTGTGACAGAGTGATAGATGGTAATAATGTGACAATGTCAGATGAACACATGTGGCTGGTTCCCTTCATAGATGGCAATGACCATATAGTTACCATTGACTTTGGTCAGAAAGTGTATATGGCTGGGCTACGGATATGGAATTATAACAAGAGCAGGGAGGATACATACAGAGGTGTAAGTAAAGGGGAGACTTCAGTATTGGTTCTTGTGTTTAGTTATTACTTCATGAAAGGATTTAGTCAAGATGTTGTCTCACTTTAGCTTAAAACAGTAAGTTGGTATTGCATGTTCTATAAATAAGTCTGTATAAAATTTTGTTGCAGACTGTTCCATGTTTCTACAAAATTTTAATGTTTATGCTGCTATTTAAAAGAGTGATGGTTTCTGTCTTTTGTAAACACTGCTTTAAGTACAGCAAAAAGAAGACTTCTCATTGACAGGATACAGTTAGGAGATATTGTGCTAGGAAATATTTTATGCCTTAGGTAGTAAATTTAAATCCCCATTTACAAAATGCATTCATTCATTAACTCTTCACTTGAATTTTCAGGCTCGTATTTTACAAGTAGCTATTGATGAAAAAATAGTGTCCCCTGATGAAGGTTTTCTAGTCAGGAAGGGGCCCGGTACCTGCCATTTTGACTTTGCTCAGGAAATATCATTTACACCAGAATTATGGAACCCTACTGCAGGATTATCTGCCCTTGGGTAATTACTAATTAGTTTGATGTATATATAAATTCTTTAAAGGATATTACTTTATGATAATTATATTGTTTTATACTTATTGTGAAAGGAAGTTAACAATTTCTAAGTTAACAATTTGTTGCAAAGGTAATGGCATTTTGTTTTATTTCACCGAAGGAGTGAGGGACAGTCAAATGTCCACCACTGAACACAGCTATAATGGTGCTGTTATATACCAGTACATAAAATCCTCTAAAGAAGGAACTTGTCATTCTTTCTATGATATAAGATAAACTTCATTATTGACATAAACTACATGTATTTTATTTCTTTGGTAAACACTTAATTTGAAATTAGTGGGAACAGTTGAACTTAACCTCATGTTCTCAAACAATTATTTTAGGGCAAGTCCAAGCATAGATGAAAGTCAGAATTATGAAGTTGTACAGATGCCATGTGGCTGTATCCTTTTGTATACTCTACATTATGCTTTTACGTTGTGTTTATATAAGCCTTGCTGTTACCAGGTTCATAGTCATTGTGAACAGAGTGAAAGAAGTGTTGGGCATTGGTATAATTGAGTGCTTTAATGTTACTCTGGTTGTCTGTGATGGATTTTTCTGATGCACTAACATTGTAACATCTGTTCTGATTGGTCACATCATTTGAATTTGCGCCGATTAAATAATGTATATAAAATCGCAAAAATCAAATATACAAAACAGTTAACCCTATTGTTGAAAAATTCTCAGTTCTTTTTAATTTTTCTATACTAATTTATTTTAGGTCGATTGTGAAGAAAGCTTTACACTTATCGAGGCACTCTTGGGACTGCTTCCTGGAAAAACCAGTTCTGGTGTCATATGAGGAGGTACTGTCCTGGGTACCGAAATTGGGGCTCGGGCCTGCAACCTCCAGGATTAGCAGCAGACACATTAACCTATACACCACCGCTCCCCTAAATTCTCAGTTCAACAGGCAGGGATGTTTTTGTAGAGGGTTTCTAAGATTAATTAGGCATGTAAAATATTGCTGAAGTCCTTTAAATTTGTATCAGTGGTTATGAAGAACCATGTCATAAGCATTCAGTAACTTATGTCCTTAACATATGTACAGTTATATATCAGTTACAGTTGTTCAGTACGTGGGGAGATTCGTACTATGTAGGTCTAAATGGTATAGCACTGTATGATGGCAACTTACAGAAGATACAGCTTACAGAATCTAGTAAGTTTAACTTTGTGACAATATTAACACAGTCTTGGTGCAGGAGATACAATAAACTTTGTATATAACGAACCCTTTGGGACCTTTTAAATTTTTTCTTAGTATCCGAAGTATGTTGTATCAGTATAGTATTTTCATATTTAATAAAGATGGAAAAAAAACACAGGGCCCAGAAAATTTGTTTGTTATATCTGGAATTTCGCTATATCCAGAGTCATTCTATACAGAGTCATTCTATACAGAGTTTACTGAACAATGATTTTGCATAATGTCCTTAATTTGTGGTCTGGTTTTACCAAAATGGAAAAAGAGGTCTTACACATTGGAGCTACTACAGAGCAGCCAGCCTTAGAACAGTTACACTACAAAACAGGCTGTTTCAATTTGGTGTATTCGTCTTATATAGGAGTGTTTCGAGTATTATTATTTTATTGGCTGCTTCAAGTAAGTGTTTATTCAGGTGATCACTTGCATGATTCAAACTGTACTGTCTAGAAGCAAGTACATGTAAAAAGTTGACAAAACATAATCAGAATACAAACACATATAGCAAATGAAATTTCTCTTTCAGACATATCTGCGTATCCAGACAGTGTGAATGTGTTGGAGAAGATGCAGAGTGACGTGCGAACTCCAGATAAACTTATTGATGGTATAAATGATACAGTAGATGGAGGGCACATGTGGCTAGCACCCATCCTACCAGGGCATGTAAGTAAACAACACTCATTCTTGTTGTAAATGTGCACCTGTCTGTAAATCATAGAACAACTCGAGACCTTGAATATCAGCTTCCTAAGGTTTCATTGCGAAAACATACAAAATTTTAGATTATATTCTGATTAAAAGTCATCCTTGTAGAATGTAATTGCTGTTTCTGATGTATCCAGAATTGAACTGATATGTTTCAGGTGTATACAGAATTGAAGTGATATGTTTCAGGTGTTTACAGAATTGAAGTGATATGTTTCAGATGTTTACAGAATTGGAGTGATATGTTTCAGGTGTTTACAGAATTGAAGTGATATGTTTCAGATGTATACAGAATTGAAGTGATATGTTTCAGGTGTTTACAGAATTGAAGTGATATGTTTCAGATGTTTACAGAATTGGAGTGATATGTTTCAGATGTATATGGAATTGAAGTGATATGTTTAAGATGTGTACAGAATTGAAGTGATATGTTTTTAATGTATACAGAATTAAAGTAGGTGTTTACAGAATTGAAGTGATATGTTTCAGATGTTTACAGAATTGAAGTCATAAGTTTCAAATTGTTTACAGAATTGAAGTGATATGTGTCAGTTGTTTACAGAATTGAAGTCATAGGTTTCAGTTGTTTACAGAATTGAAGTCATAGGTTTCAGTTGTTTACAGAATTGAAGTGATATGTGTCAGTTGTTTACAGAATTGAAGTCATAGGTTTCAGTTGTTTACAGAATTGAAGTCATAGGTTTCAGTTGTTTACAGAATTGCAGTGATATGTGTCAGTTGTTTACAGAATTGAAGTGATATGTTTCAGTTGTTTACAGAATTGAAGTTATAGGTTTAAGTTGTTTACAGAATTGAAGTGATATGTTTCAGTTGTTTACAGAATTGCAGTGGTATGTGTCAGTTGTTTAAAGAATTGAAGTCATAGGTTTCAGATGTATACAGAATTGAAGTGATATGTTTCAGTCGTTTACAGAATAAAGTCATAGGTTTCAGTTGTTTACAAAATTGAAGTGATATGTTTCAGGTGTTTACAGAATTGAAGTCATAGGTTTCAGAATTTTGAAGCTTCATAACATTTTGAAACCTTTTATGCTCAATTTAGTATCTTCATAGCAAAAGTTCACCTATTGTAACATTGTCTGACTTTCAGTTAAACAGAGTATATGTGATATTTGACCAGCCTACAACTGTATCAATGATAAAGATATGGAACTACAGCAAAACTGCCAACAGGGGGACTAAAGACTTTGCAGTAAGTACACACAGTGTGTGTTTCTTTTACTGAATCAGGGACCAATACACCCATGTAAAAAGGTCTCGGATATATTGTAATTTTTAGCTCGACTATTCAGAGAATATGGAGAGCTATTACAGTCACTTGTGCGTCGGCGTTGCTTCTTTGGTTAAAGTTTTGCCTGCTAAGTACTATCATGCACATATCTCAGTAACCACTTATGATATTGACTTGAAACTTTGTTCATGTCTTTAGGGGTGTCATACAATCAAGTCAGATAACTCTTGTATAGATTTAGTACAAATTAGAGCCCTTGTTTGACTTTGAAAATTTGGTTAAAGTTTTGCCTGCTAGGTACTATCATGCACATATTTCAGTAACCACTTATGATATTGACTTGAAACTTTGTAAATGTCTATAGGGGTGTCACACAGTCAAGTCAGATAACTCTTGTATAAATTTAGTGCAAATTATGGCCCTTGTTTGACTTTGAAAATTTGGTTAAAGTTTTGCCTGCTAGGTACTATATGCACATATCTCAGTAACCATTATGATATTGACTTGAACTTTGTTACTGTCTTAAGGGGTGTCACACAGTCAAGTCAGATAACTCTTGTTTAAATTTAGTACAAATTGTGGCCCTTGTTTGACTTTTGAAAATTTGGTAAAGTTTTGCCTGCTAGGTACTATCATGCACATATCTCAGTAACCACTTATGATATTGACTTGAAACTTTGTTCATGTCTTTAGGGATGTCATACAATCAAGTCAGATAACTCTTGTATAAATTTAGTACAAATTATGGCCCTTGTTTGACTTTGAAAATTTGGTTAAAGTTTTGCCTGCTAGGTACTATCATGCACATATCTCAGTAATCACTACTTACGATATTGACTTGAAACTTTGTTAATGTCTTAAGGGGTGTCACACAGTCAAGACAGATAACTCTTGTTTAAATTTAGTGCA
The DNA here is from genome assembly GCA_022818135.1 of Saxidomus purpurata. Lineage (NCBI taxonomy): Eukaryota > Metazoa > Mollusca > Bivalvia > Venerida > Veneridae > Saxidomus > Saxidomus purpurata. Next base: position 3,143,501 of record JAFMSR010000002.1, on the reverse strand, counting down.
AATTGTGGCCCATGTTTGACTTTGAAAATTTGGTTAAAGTTTTGCATGCAAGGTACTATCATGCACATATCTTAGTAACCACTTATGGTAGTCATATCAAACTTAGCAATAGTGTTCATGGGTACATTTTGTCTCAAACAATTAATTTCCAAAAATTAAATATATAGTGATAGATTTTGACATTTTTTATGATTCAACATTCCTAGTTTATACTTGATAGTTAGCAAAATTTTGTTTTGCTATTATACTGATAAAAGTTTTGTTTTATTAGCAAACACCCACAATAGTCGAGCTTGCTGTCTTATGGACAGCTCTTGTTATGCATACACTCATCGATAACCTGAGTCTCAACTTTATGGCTGTATTGTTTCATATTTCTCCCAAAACTTTGTAGAAAACAAATGAACTGTAGAACGCATTCCTCTTTCCCTTAAACAAGGAAATATACCGGGCATTTTCAAATAAGTTACTCGGGTTACAACTTCGTGCATGCTCGGTGGCTTAACTCTACCTGCTATACCCCAACATATCGAGTAGGAACAGAGTTGTCATCAAAATGGCTGCTAAACGTATTCTGGTCAACTCGTGGGCAACTGGGGGTTACATGGGTTGGGTAGATCAAAGATTAAGCACATGTGCAAAGGTTTAACATGACCTGTTTGAATTACAACTCGAGTTACTTGAGTAACTTATTTGAAAATGCCCCATATGACTTACATCATGTCTTACAACTTTATTGTACATAAAAATCTCTATAAAGATTTGGACCCCTTTTTAAGTGACAATTGGTAAAATTAGTGTCTGCTTATACAGCAGACTGTAAGTATTGATGACAAGAATTATCCCTTTAGTTATACAATGAATACCAGTAGTTGTTTAAAGTTTTACCAAGAAAGCTATATTGAGAACTCGTTACTATACTTCGACTTTTCTTGCCTATTTCAGTTACTAGTAATTTGATTTCACTTGTCTATTTCAGTTACTAGTAATTTGATTTCACTTGTCTATTTCAGTTACTAGTAATTTGATTTCACTTGTCTATTTCAGTTACTAGTAATTTGATTTCACTTGTCTATTTCAGTTACTAGTACAATGAATACTAGTAGTTGTTTAAAGTTATACAAAGAAAGATTTGTGAAGAAATTATTGCCTATTTCAGTTACTAGTAGATGATTTACTGGTTTATAATGGCATATTACAATCAGTTGGCCAGGGTGCAAGGGGTATATTGCCTAATTGTGAAGGACCACAGCCTTATCATACCATACTATTCACTAATAACAAAGATATTCTTAAAAAGGAGAAAAACACCATTATCAAGTAAGTAATAAAGTTAATAGTTATTGATCTGTAAAATGGATTGTAATGCTATCAATGTTTACATTAGAAAGTACTACATTTGTAATTTCTTACATCACTTCCTGTTGGCTTAAAAGAGAGCCAGCAAGTTCAGTAATGTGTGAGTTTAAGAAATTAAATTAATTTCAGAATTTTGTTATCATTATTATTATTATGGGACCTTGTCAAAAGATTGTTTCTAGTTTTAATAACAAAGGTCTTCTGTAAGTGTTGGATTTATCAAGAAAATCTCCAAGAGGGCACACCAAGTCTTAATTTTCTATGATTTTTAAGAAAAGTGTATGTTATGTTCATCCTAATTTATTGCAAATGTGATAAGTTTGCTATCTGGAAAAAAGTTATCCCATTTATTTAGGTTATTTAGACCAGTTAAAAGGTGAAGATCACAAACTGGTAGGCAAAGTTGTATTATTGTGCAATATTTAAAGCTTATAGTAATCACTGTTAATTCTACCAATGCATGTCATCAAGGGAATGATTGTCATTACAGTAACCAAACAGGAGAGCAAGATGTACAGATGACCAATGACAAGATGATTGTTAGCCATTACAATGACCCAAAGAAAGCTCATGCTGGAAAACCTGTAGATCAAAGTATGTCAGATATAAAACTGATTATTTCATATATATTTGAACCATCACACCTAATATAGATCAGAGGGGAGACTGTCAGGGAGCGGATCAATGGTCTAGTGGTCAATGCACTGGACTTGTAATCCAGGGATGGCAGGTTTGATCCCCTGCTCCACTAACATAACAAATGGTCTTTCGGATGAGTTCTAAATCCAAGGTCTGATGTATTAGTGCTGTACACCAGGTGTGTTAAAGAACCAGGGGGTGTCTCTGGAAAGGGACACGTTCTGTCTCTTACACTTTACCCCGAAACCTTTTTGGGGGCGTTGGTCATATGGATTATCAATTACCAACGATAAACTCTAAAATTCATACATACATACTGTCAGGGACGAGTGGAAATATCAACATCATCAAGGCATTATTGTAAATCAAATTATTGAAGTAAAAATGTTCTTGCTGTACTTGTAGGAGCAAATGTTTTACGACATTGTATAAAAAGTGTTATAAAAAGGTATAACTAAATCTACACATGTGTGCAACATTAGCAACAGAAACTTAAATTTTGATTATGACATAAAACTGGTACAAGCACAATTATTTTCTGATTGTGATGTTTTGCAGGATGTAACATACAGGTAAAACACATACTTGCCCATCTTTTGAGTATTCGTTATTGATGCTTGTATTTCAGTTTGTATTATCTCTAATTATAAATACATTATTTCAGATCTACGACCAAAAACAAGTGTCATTCACTCAAAGAAAAGAAGATGAGTATGTGTTGTCAGGCTATGTTAGTATTCAGGCCTCTCCTTGATGATAGGAAATGCAAAATGATGCATGCTATAGTTTTCTTCCAACATGAGACAAAACAATGAAAACACATGCATCATGTGAAAACAGATGACCTAAACATATTAGCGAAAAACCAAAACAAAATCATCTTGCCTACACTAGAAATCGTACTTCAGATGTTTCTGACATTTTTAAAAAGGAGATAGATAACAGCACATGCAGCTTGACATTGTTACATCATGCTCTTTTTGTGCTAAGCTGTTACAATCTGTGTAATTGCTGCCATGGGGAGTTCAAACGTTGAGACGTGTATTACATACAAAGTGCTTGAACACAAAGCATAGTGGCTTAGTGTATAATTATGCTCACAAAGTGTTTTAATTACCTGACATCCGTCCATACTTACTGATTTTGTCTGCATATTTAGTACCAGATTCTTTGTGCATTTCTGTAATGTATATTGCTAATATTACATATCAACACTTGCTTACACACAAAGGTTTTATGTTTAATTCTGTGATGCTAAAAAAAAGAAGTAAATGTATTCCCCAAACATATCAAATGTTTGTCTCCGTCCATTTATTTAGTTTTTTCTTCTACTTCTCACATGCATATAAGTACACACATGGCCATCAATTGTATTTTCTTATCTTCAAGAGTGGTGGAGCCATTTTTTTGGTTTAATCCCTAATCAGTGCTACACATGTATTTTCCTGTCAGTATTTTTTCAAGTGTTTTAAAAGTTGGCCATATTTATTTCCTACAAACACAGTTCAAATTTTTCCATAGCTCAAGATGATCCTAAGAGGGACAAATCTAAGTATACAGCAAGGTTAATAACCCTCTATATATCAGATGAAAGAATTCAGTCATCTAACTAAACAGTGTAATAATTCATAGTTATATGTAAAGAAGACTCATTATGTACCAAACTATATACATTACACATGTGAAGCAGTTAAAAGACTAGTATGTTAGACATTGAAGACAAAGAGAAGCCTCTTTTGTACCAGGGAGATCATTTTACACGGATATACAACTGTACATGTAGTATAATTGTTCTTGCCCCAGTCCTTGTCTTCTTTACATGCAACATAAATGTTCATGCCTTATCCAGTCTTTGCTTGCAATGATGTGCTGTATATAATCTTAAATACTATTTATAAAGTAGAACTTTGATGTACATTTTAGGATACTTAATGAATGTAAATGTAGATCTGTTCATGAATGTTTATGTAAATCTGTTCATGAAATGTATGTATAAATCTGTTCAGGAAATGTATATGTAGATCTTTTTAAATATTTAAATCTGTTTTGAAATGTGTATATGCAGTAACCGGTATGTTTTGAAATGTGTGTGTAGATCTGTTCAAGAATATGTAGATCTGTTGTCAAATGTGTGTGTGCAGATCAGGGATGGGTCGAGTACTTAGGGTTAGTACTTGAGTAAGTACTAAGTACTAGATGCTAAAGGAGTACTCGAGTAAGTACTAAGTACTCACTTTTGTGTGTGCTATGAGTAAGTACTGAGTAGTACTTCAAGTACTCAGAGTACTTTCTGAGTACTAAATTTATTCTTATTATTATATGCATAAAACTGTCTAGATGACAATGATGGGTCACAAATAAAAACATGATATGTTTTTCAAATTTTATGTAGAATAAATTTAATAATGAGTATTGTCAGCATGCAAAAAAATAATTAACCAAGAAAAATATCAATGCAGAAATATATTCATAAATAAGCTTAAACACAGTTTAGTGTAAAACTTCTATTCACCAAAGTGACCAATTTGTGAAAATTAAATCTGCCTGTTTGTAAAGGTGATAAAACCATAATTCATTGTTAATAGCAAATTGCTATTATGCATTGTATACGGATCATTAAGGTGATATCACCTCTATTTACTCCACAAAATGTTCTGTGTATTGATGTTTTATAAGCTTACTGAAGTAATATATTTGCTATTTCGGATGAGACTAAAACCGAGGTTCCATGTATGGGTGCCCCGATTTCACGAAAATACTTAAGTAAATACTTAGTAACATGCTTAACTTATTTGAACACTTAGCAGCCCCTTGCATATATATTCATTTAAAGAATTAAACTTTTTCAGAACCGTATTCAATCATTTATCACAATTATATATACACTTGTTAGTATTTGTGCAGAAAATATTGTTTTTAGCAAGTAATTCACACTAAGTAAATTCTTAAGATTCTTATAATTCTTAACTTGTACTCAAATGAATTTTTGCCCAATCTGACTTGCATTTAGTATTATATAATTTTTTTTTCTTTCAACATGTTAATTTCATTAAAAAATACACTTGTTTAAAATGACGACAAGAAACATTATTATTTTTAGTGATAATTAGACTTCAAAATAACATACTCAGCTAAGCAATTACTTAAGTATTTTCGTGAAATCGGTGCCAGGAGTGTCTCTGGAATTGGGACGCTTTCTGTATCTTGCACTATCCTTCAAAACCTAAAATAACTAACCTCTTCTGGAGGCGTTAGTACAGTCATTCTGGGGTTGGTCATAGACCGGAAACGTACCAATGATAAAGCCCTAATATACAATACAAACGATTTTGTAGTGCTACCATAACTTTAACTACATTTACTGAATTAACTGTGACCATGATTTATTTATAATGCATTTATAAGTTATTATAACACAACATGACATTGTACAAAAATAGGCAGGTTTTTAGCTGTTATGTTCCAATTTGTTGTTGATATGAATTATTTCTTACCATTCACTTTATATAATTATATACTTCATTAGGTTACTTTATGTTTCATTTTACACATAAGTGTGGAAGTACTCATTGAGTACTCGTAAATGTACTTACAAGTTGGCCTTTTGTCTTAAGCATTAAGTAAGGACAAGTACTTGTACTAATAATTTAAGACGAGTACCGAGTACTGCTGAGTACTTGAACATTGGTACTCGAGTAAGTACGAGTACAAGTACCAGTATGAGTAGCACATCCCTGGTGCAGATATGTTTTGAAATGTGTGTGTAGATCTCTGTTTATGAATCTATATGTAGATATGAACTCTACTGTTATATATGCCTAACTTAAAAAATCTGTTATTTAATAAATAAAAAAACAGCTTAAATTTGCACATCAGTTTAGTTATTTTTGTGTCCAGTACTTCCTAAACCCAATTTTCAGAAATCTTGGATTAAATGCTCATGTCATCAAGACTTATTCCAACAGATCTGGCTTAGGTAAATAGTCACACATAAGGGATCCTTGGTTGTGGTGGTAAATCCACTACCTCTGAACCCTTGAACGATTTAGAAGAGACTGGTTGAAATGTTAAACAATTTAGAAGAGACTGGTTAAAATGTTGAACAATTTAGAAGAGACTGTTGAAATGCTGAACAATTTAGAAAATACTGGTTGAAATGTTGAACAATTAAGAAGACACTGGTTGAAATGTTAAGCAATTTAGAAGAGACTGGTTTAAATGTTAAGCAATTTAGAAGAGACTGTTGAAATGTTGAACAATTTAGAAGACGCTGGTTGAAATGTTAAGCAATTTAGAAGAGACTGTTGAAATGTTGAACAATTTAGAAGACGCTGGTTGAAATGTTAAGCAATTTAGAAGAGACTGGTTGAAATGTTAAGCAATTTAGAAGAGACTGTTGAAATGCTGAACAATTTAAAAGACGCTGATTGAAATGTTAAGCAATTTAGAAGACACTGTTGAAATGTTGAACAATTTAGAAGACGCTGGTTGAAATGTTAAGCAATTTAGAAGAGACTGGTTTAAATGTTAAGCAATTTAGAAGACACTGTTGAAATGCTGAACAATTTAGAAGACGCTGGTTGAAATGTTAAGCAATTTAGAAGAGACTGGTTTAAATGTTAAGCAATTTAGAAGACACTGTTGAAATGCTGAACAATTTAGAAGACGCTGGTTGAAATGTTAAGCAATTTAGAAGAGACTGTTGAAATGCTGAACAATTTAGAAGACGCTGGTTGAAATGTTAAGCAATTTAGAAGACACTGTTGAAATGCTGAACAATTTAGAAGACGCTGGTTGAAATGTTGAGCAATTTAGAAGAGACTGGTTGAAATGTTAAACAATTTAGAAGACGCTGGTTGAAATGTTAAGCAATTTAGAAGAGACTGGTTTAAATGTTAAGCAATTTAGAAGACGCTGGTTGAAATGTTAAGCAATTTAGAAGACACTGTTGAAATTGTTAAGCAATTTAAAAGAGACTGTTGAAATGCTGAACAATTTAGAAGACGCTGGTTGAAATGTTAAGCAATTTAGAAGAGACTGGTTTAAATGTTAAGCAATTTAGAAGACGCTGGTTGAAATGTTAAGCAATTTAGAAGACACTGTTGAAATTGTTAAGCAATTTAAAAGAGACTGTTGAAATGCTGAACAATTTAGAAGACGCTGGTTGAAATGTTGAGCAATTTAGAAGAGACTGGTTGAAATGTTGAGCAATTTAGAAGAGACTGGTTGAAATGTTAAACAATTTAGAAGACACTGGTTGAAATGTTAAGCAATTTAAAAGAGACTGGTTGAAATGTTGAGCAATTTAGAAGAGACTGGTTGAAATGTTGAACAATTTAGAAGAGACTGGTTGAAATGTTAGGCAATTTAGAAGAGACTGGTTGAAATGTTGAACAATTCAGAAGAGACTGGTTGAAATGTTAAAGTGACATTATGCGCATATTACTGCACAAAGTGTATTTTTGGTGACAGTTTTATAAAAGCAATTTTTGGTTGCTGTGCATTTAAATGTGTTAAATTAATGATTATGCCGCATTAGTATTTGAAGTTGGTGCTTTAGATATAAAAAAATGATAGTTGAATGCGTCTTTGTTGATGTTGGTAGAGATTTCGGCAGTGGAAGGGAAGCAACTCCTGCATGCAGTTGTTCTTTTCTTAAATTGACTCTCCCAGTCAAATAAGAAAATCAATATTTTGAAAGTTATTTTTTCATACTGGTAGCGGGAGGGGTTTGGTGTATTGGGTTAAAAGTTATTATTTCCTCTACACTTTTGTACACACACCATTTTCAGCTGGATTTTTACTTCAAAAAAATGCGCATAATGTCACTTTAAGCAATTTAGAAGAGACTGTTGAAATGTTGAACAATTTAGAAGACGCTGGTTGAAATGTTAAGCAATTTAGAAGAGACTGGTTGAAATGTTAAACAATTTAGAAGAGACTGGTTGAAATGTTAAGCAATTTAGAAGAGTGTGTTGAAATGTTGAACAATTTAGAAGACGCTGGTTGAAATGTTAAGCAATTTAGAAGAGACTGTTGAAATGTTGAACAATTTAGAAGAGACTGTTGAAATGCTGAACAATTTAGAAGACTGGTTGAAATGTTAAGCAATTTAGAAGAGACTGGTTGAAATGTTAAGCAATTTAGAAGAGACTGTTGAAATGTTGAACAATTTAGAAGAGACTGGTTGAAATGCTGAACAATTTAGAAGAGACTGGTTGAAATGTTAAGCAATTTAGAAGAGACTGTTGAAATGTTGAACAATTTAGAAGAGACTGGTTGAAATGTTAAGCAATTTAGAAGAGACTGGTTGAAATGTTAAACAATTTAGAAGAGACTGGTTGAAATGTTAAACAATTTAGAAGACTGTGCTGAACAATTTAGAAGACAATGGTTGAAATGTTAAGCAATCTAGAAGAGACTGTTGAAATGCTGAACAATTTAGAAGAGACTGGTTGAAATGTTAAACAATTTAGAAGAGACTGTTGAAATGCTGAACAATTTCAAACAGACTGGTTGAAATGTTGAACAATTTAGGAGAGGCTGGTTGAAATGCTGAACAATTTAGAAGAGACTGGTTGAAATGTTAAACAATTTAGGAGAGACTGGTTGAAATGCTGAACAATTTAGAAGAGACTGGTTGAAATGTTGAACAATTTAGAAGACTCGTTGAAATGTTGAACAATTTAGAAGAGACTCGTTGAAATGTGGAACAATTTACACAAAACTTTGGTTGAAATGTTGAAAAATTTAGAAGAGACTGGTTGAAATGCTGAACAATTTAGAAGACTGGTTGAAATGCTGAACAATTTAGAAGAGACTGGTTGAAATGCTGAACAATTTAGAAGAGACTGGTTGAAATGTTGAACAATTTAGAAGACTGGTTGAAATGTTGAACAATTTCAAAGAGACTGGTTGAAATTTTAAACAATTTAGAAGAGACTTGTTGAAATGCTGAACAATTTAGAAGAGACTGGTTGAAATGTTAAACAATTTAGAAGACTGTTGAAATGCTGAACAATTTAGAAGACACTGGTTGAAATGTTAAGCAATTTAGAAGAGACTTTGGTTGAAATGTTGAACAATTTACAAGAAACTTTGGTTGACATGTTGAATGATTTACAAGAAACTGTGGTTGAAATGTTTCTCTTATCAACATGTGTGGAAGCCATGTTCCAACAGTGCTGCACCAGGTCACACGAAAGTAGCTTCTAAATATTTTAGTCCATATATGTTCATCTCATTTATATGATTGCTAAAGTCACAGGGGTCATTGAATTTTCAAGAATACTGTTATTTTGAGCTCACCGGAGCACGAAGTCCTCAAAGATGAGCTATTGTGATCGCCTGGCGCCGTCGTCTGTCCATCCACAATTAATAGTGTATGCAAGGGGCTGCCATTTCCACTAGATCTTCATGAAACTTGGTCAGTATGACTGACTTGATGAAATCTAGATCAAGTTCCAATATGGGCCATCTGGGGTCAAAAACTAGGTCACAGGGTCAAATCATTGAAAAACCTTGTGTATGCAATAGAGGTTGCATTTTTCATTGGATTTTCATGAAACTTAGATAGTATGATTGTCTTGATGAAATCTAGATCAAGTTCGAACATGGATCATCTAGGGTAAAAAACTAGGTCACAGGGTCAATTCATAGAAAAACCTTGTGTATGCAAGAGGTTGCATTTTTCATTGGATTTTCATGAAACTTTGTCAGTATGATTGTCTTGGTGAAATTTAGGTTGAGTATGAATATGGGTAATCTGAGGTAAAAAAACTAGGTCATCCGGTTAAAAACCTTGTGTATGCCATACAGGTGACATTTACAATCATGTAAATTGGTCAAAAGGTTTGCCTTGTCAAGGTCAAACAGAATGTTTGTGTTTATGATGTATAGTTTAGAGTTGAAGTTTGGTCACATATTGTCATAAGTCGCAGGTGAGCGATATAGGGCCATCCATCTTGGCCCTCTTGTTTATATATATTGTGGTTGGAGTAACTGTTGTTTCTATCTGATTAGATGTCTAAATACTCGCTCACACAAAATAAACCAGAAACCCTAGCAAGAATCAAACCCACATCAGTAAGGGGCATGTGCTTCTTGGCTAACAATCTTCACCACTTGGCCACATAGGTCAAAAAGCAATGTTTAAAAATGTTTAATAAAGGTAAGAGATCTTGGAATTTCAACTGAAGATATTTAAGGACTGAAAACTGATGTTTTCTCAATACTTTATTTCAGCCTGGCTAATCACTTAAAGTATTCAAACATTAATTCATATAGTACACAATTTGTTATATGTAAAATCACATAAAAAAATAAACTTCTCTACTTATTATACAAACAACAATCTTTTTTAAAAGCTATAAAACTGCCCAAAATGACCAGAAAAGGTATGGTTAAGAAAAGTTCATAAAACATGAAAAATGTTAAGAAAATTAAAAGAAAGTAAGTTATGCTCACCCAATTCTTTCATTTGTGCATGCAAACACAAATTAATCATATCAAATTGATGCGAAATAATTTCATGACCCAGTGGGTCAAAAAAGATTTGTCATTTTTCAACTATGTTCAATAAGAATAAAATTGTTGTATATATTTATGGTATCGCAATGCTTGTTTTTTAATGATACTAAACCATTGCACAGCTGAATGTATAACATTAAATTGCGATTATCATATTGAAAGATATTGTCAATTTGAAAATATAGAAAAAAAATTCATAAGTTAGGAACATGGTGTTGCTACAAACATATGGATTTCCCTGTACACATTTTCAGGAACATTTTAGTGTCAACATAAACTTTTCAAGAGATCAAAACCTCATAGTCTTGCTTGCAATTTTACAATATGTGATGCCATTTTCCACTTGACCTTACCTGTATATACTAGACTAGATACACATTGCTGGTAAATAATACTGGTCATAAAGTCTGAAATTAGTGCCCCTTAAAATATGGAGCCACCATAGGGCAGTGACAGCGCTTTCACCTACAGATCAGCTGGTTCCCATTCTATTCCCACTAATGCCATGGTGCAAATTTCCATGGACAAGACACTTTATTTCACATTGTGTGAATGCATGTCTGTCTGTCTGTCTGTCTCACTAGTCTGTAGTGGGTCTTCAGAGTGATTAATTTACATTGCAAAAGTTTGTTTCACAAATGAGAATGCAAAAAAAACAACTGGTAGCTGCTTATAAAAGGTAAGACTTAATTCAAATGCATGTGAAAATGAAATAATCATGAGCAAACAGTATATAAAAATATTTCTATTACCAGAGACAAACAAATGATATGCACTTTGTAACTGGTTTTCTTACAAAGTTATTTTCATTATTCACACAGAGCAAAAATGAATGCATGTACTTCAAAGATGTCAACAAAAAAGCTCATCAACAAAACCTCATAACAAGAGCTGTCCCTCACAAGTGACAATGCCCCCGACAGAGGTGTCTCACAATCTGTGTCCTCTCAATGTGCTCAATAAATGTGCTCTGTAATTTTAAAATCCTTCCATGCATGATAGAGTTACCATGCATACAGTATTCCAATACTTTTAAACACTAAGTGTGACCTTGACCTTTGAGGTAGGGACATGGTTCTTGCAGACAAAAATATGTCTTGATGTGCTGAACATTTGTGACAAGTTATTTTAAAATCCTTCAATGCATGACAAAGTTACAGTCCAGACACGAATGTGTGCATATATGCATATATAGAGGAATCCATTACCTTCAAACTCTAAGTGTGACCTTGAGCTTTGAGGTAGGGACATGGGTCTTGCACCTGACACGTCGTCTTGTGCTTGACATTTGTACCAAGTTATTTTAAAATCCTTCAATGCATACCAAAGTTACAGTCTGGACACGAATGTGTGCATATATAGAGGATTCCATAACCTTCAAACTCTAAGTGTGACCTTGACCTTTGAGATAGGGACGTGGATGTTGCACCCGGCACGTCTTGATGTGCTAGACATTTGTGCCAAGTTATTTTAAAATCCTTCAATGCATGACAAAGTTACAGTCCGGACACGAATGTGTGCATATATGCATATATAGAGGATTCAATAACCTTCAAACTCTAAGTCTGACCTTGACCTTTGAGGTAGGGATGTGGGTCTTGCACGTGACACGTTGTCTTGATGTGCTAGACATTTGTGCCAAGTTATTTTAACATCCTTCAATGCATGACAAAGTTACAGTCCGGACAGGGATGTGTAAGTGGGGACGCACAGACGGACGGACGGTGCGATTTTAATATGCCACCCTTCGGGGGCATAAAAAGTAACGCCAACAAACTTAACAACCATTATATTGCCATGTCTTCGCATGTTCTTGCGAAGCATTTTAAATACTTCAAAGATCTAAGAAAACTACTTTTCAGACCTTTATGTTCATTTGGAGCATGGTTATGGTAATTAATAATTCTATATTCCTCCTTGCGGCTAAGTAAGGCAATACGTAACAATAGGTTTTGTTTCTGTGTTGATTTTCCTAACAAGAGGCTCATAAGGGTCAGTATCACTTTACTGGACTGACTGGACTGTTCTGAGAACGTTTTGGATAAAGTGTGACTACCATTGGCCATAATACAAGGTCATCAATAGCAGAAAGGGTCAATATTGACCTGGGGGAAATTATTTGAACATTCTTGGAAGATGTCAACTAGGCAATGATACATGCCAAATATCTAAGCTCTTGGCCTTGTTTTTTCAGAGATAAAAATTTTAAAAGTTTTTCCTATATAAACCTATGTAAAATCAAGAGACCCCTGGGCGGGGTTAATTTTGAGCCAGTGGTCATAATTTGAACACTCTTAGAAGAGGTCTAATAGGCAATGCCACATGCTAAATATCTAAGCTCTAGGCCTTGTGGTTTCAGAAGATTTTTATAGATTTTCTTGTCTGTTGCCATGGCAACCACAGTTCTACATGGAATGGAATTATTTGAACAACTATGAAAGGGCTTCATGCAAGGAACATCCCTGCCAGGTTTCATCATCACTGGCCTAGTGGTTTCAGAGGAGATGTTGTTTGAAGGAAAATGTTCAAGGAGGTATGCCAGACATTGAGTGATCCTAATAGTTTACTCTGACACTTTGTGCCAAGTCAGCTAAAAAGATGAAGATGGGTGTAAATGTAACATAATGTTTGAGCAAGTCCAGTTAACATGAAAATATATATCCTATACCTACCTTCCGCGTTTGGATGACAAAAAATGTACACTGCTTATATAATCCAGCTCGTACTGAGCTATCAATGTCTTTTCTTGTCAACTGTAAATACATGTACCTATAACACAGACCACGTTTTTCCGATGTACTTCTTAGATGACAACTGGTACATTGTAAAAACATTAAACAGTTCCAAGATATCACAGGTGCTTTGCATTTTTGGTGGGTTGTGTGTTGATGTAGGGTCTGTGACCCACATAAGATCTATGTTTCCGTTTTCTCTGAATCCTCTGCCTCATTCCCTTTCAGGCAGGCAGATGTTGTTGATCGCAGACTTTTCAGGAAGGGCAGTATACCTGTTGTCATATAATCCATGTAGTCATTTACATGTATATATAACAAGTGTACATCATTTAACATTTATTTTACAATTATAAATGATATAAACTTTAAAAACCTTATATTTCATTAACTTTACATGTACATACATCAACAGCTTGTCAAACTCCAAGACAAACCAATCAATTAGTCATGAAAGTTCTGGAGCACCAGAATTCTCAATTTACACTCCAAATCTTTGTTATTCTCTAATGGCTAAAGTTTCAGTAGGCCATCTTTTATGCGTTTAAAGTAAAATAGTGTACACATATACATGATGTAACAGCAGCATATAAAAGAAAACTATTTCAAGTGCAAAAATTGTTTCTCAAAGGATCTTAAAATGATTTCTATACCACTCCTGCTTTTCTGTGGGATAAAACAAAATGGTTGAATGGTGTGGGGCTGAGGTAAAAGTAAACAAGAGGGCCAAGATGGCCCTATATCGCTCACCTTGGTACAAGTCCACTTGCCTAGTGGAAGATCACTAGATAATGTTATATACCAAATAGGTTTTCCTATATACGCCTTTGTAAAACAAGTGACCCCCCCCCCCACGGGCAAGGTCAATTTTGACCCCCAGGGGCATAATTTGAACAGACTTTGAAGAGGTCTACTAGGCAATGCTACATGCCAAATATCTAAGCTCTAGGCCTTGTGGTTTCAGAGAAAAAGTTTTTTAAACTTTTTCCTATATAAGCCTATGTTAAACTAAGTGACCCCCCTCCCCCGACGTCAATTTTGACCCCGGGGTAATAATTTGAACAATCTTGGTAGAGGTCCACTAGCCAATGCTACATGCCAAATATCTAAGCTCTAGGCCTTGTGGTTTCAGAGAAGAAGATTTTTAAAGTTTTTCCTAAATATGCCTATGCAAAACTAAGTGACCCCAACCAGGGGTCAATTTTGATCCGGGGTCATAATTTGTACCATCTTGGTAGAGGTCCACTAGCCAATGCTACATGCTAAATATCTAAGCCCCAGGCCTTGTGGTTTCAGAGAAGAAGATTTTTAAAGTTTTTCCTATATAAGCCTATGCAAAACTAAGTGACCACCCCCCCAGGGGTCAATTTTGACCCAGGGGTCATAATTTGAACAATCTTGGTAGAGGTCCACTAGACAATGCTACATGCCAAATATCTTAGCTCTAGGCCTTGTGGTTTCAGAGAAGAAGATTTTTTAAGTTTTTCCTATATATGCCTATGCAAAACTACTAAGGGCCCACCCACGGGTCACTTTTGACCCGGGGGTCATAATTTGAACAATCTTGGTAGAGGCCCACTAGACAATGCTACATGCCAAATATCTAAGATCTAGGCCTTGTGGTTTCAGAGGAGAAGATTTTTAAAGATTTTCCTATTTGTTGCCATAGCAACCAGAGTTCTGCATGGAATGGAATTCTTTGAACAATTTTGGTAGAGCTTCATGCAAGGAACATTCCTGCATAGTTTTATCAACATTGGCCTAGAGGTTTCAGAGGAGATGTCATTTGAATCAAAATGTTGACGGACGACGGACAATCATCGATCAGAAAAGCTCACCCTGGCGTAGCCAGGTGAGCTAAAAAGAATCCGTAGTACTTACTAGATCCACCAGTGCCCCTAGTTGCTAATGACTCATAGTCCTTGTTCCTGGATTCTCTGTTTGCCATCACAACAATGTATCTGTCAATACAAGACAAGCATTACACTTAATATACACATTGTCTGCAATTTCTAAAGCTGTCATGTGATAAATAAATGAGATACAAAAAATGAACCTTGCCAAACAAAACCATCCTATGGGATTTGCAACCTGTGTGGTTCAACACAAACCTATTTCTTTTCAAAGTCTCACATAGCAAATGACAGACAACAGATGAATAAAGCGATTCTTTAATGTTACTTATCTGTGCATTCGCATTTACTATGGCTGCACAGATTTAGAGATTATTTCTTACATAGTACAGTAGTTGTAAAAGTTAAGCAAGGAAAACAGAGGTAAAGGTTATATTGTCATTTCTCAATGCTTTCACCTAGGTTATACTGTACATATAAATGCCTCAACCCTGACTCCATGCCAACCTTGGTCCAATCATGAAGCCTAGAGAATTTCACTCCCATACAATGATCAAAATAGAGAATTAAAACCTACATGAAAGTTTCAAACCAAAGCATTTTGCTCTACAATTTTGCAACAAACCACAGTCGACTCTCGTTATCTCGATTTTTTTGGGACCAAAGAAAATAAGTCAAAATAACTAAAAATCGAGATAACCGAAGTTGAATAAAATATGCTCGATAGGGGGGTAAGGAAAATTATTGTTGATAGTAATTTCAGCCAGCTGTGCAAGTGGAATGTCGTCGTCAACTTCATCTTTAGAGACTGGATATCCACCCGTGTTGGCTTCCTGGTCCTTCTCCAAAACTCTGTGTTTGCCGATCCAGATATCCTCCCGGGTTGGTTACCGAGCCCTTCTCTGGATTGCTGGACTGGCGCTCTGACAAGTTCATGACTTCCGCCCTCCGACATGACTTTCCTTTTTTTTCAATATCGAGTTGTTAACTGTCTAATGTGTACATATTGATGACACAATTTATAATTGATAGAATCTTCATTTCTTGCGGTTTATAACTGCAAATATATTTACTCAGTTTTTTACACAATTCAATACAAATTACCCATTCCGCATATTACACAGCTTGCGTAGCGAACAAACAATTAATTAATTTTGGGTTGTTAACCGAATCACTGAGTGAATAGCCGCGCATGGTGTTTTTCGCACCTCTTCCAGCAGACGAAAACTGAGCAAATACAATCGCGTGCAGCTTTTCGCACCTTGTTTGCCAGGTGATAAATGTCAAATCAAGATATCGTTTGTCAAAATAGAGGAAATTTCATATTTGGGGATCAAAAATTTAGTTGAGATAACAAAAAAATCGAGATAAACAAATCAAGATATCCGTAGTTGATTTATATAGAATAAGAAAGGAAAAAATAGGGATCTAGAAAATCCAATGGAGATATCGAAAAATCGAGATAACCAAAGTCAAGATAACGGATGTGGACTGTATGTAAAAGTTAGGTGATAAAAATCTTGTTTTATTTTGTAAGTTAGATCTATGTCTCTACTGGTATTTATTTCACTGGTTCTTTACCCGGTAGTAAAAAAGCATCTTACTTGGTAACAAGTTGTATATGATAGCTCCGGAAGGTCACAACTGCCTTGACACACTGATTGTAGGCTTCAGTCAGTTTATCACAGTCTGTATAGGTTTCAACTGATGGAAGAAAAACAAAATTTGATTCATCTTGATAAAAGCTACTGGGCAATTCTTGTATTATTAGGTTTTTTCTGGGCAACTCCACCGTAAGTTTCTGGTGTAAACACTCTCCTGAAAACACTAAAAGGAACTTGATGAGTGCCAACCCTATTACAGCTGTGTATCTGTTTATAAACATTGGAGCATGTCACATGTCAGTGGGAGGCCTAGACTGCATAATTTATTATGATCTATGTGCAGGCCTTATCCAAAACTGTATAAGTTCAGTGTAAGGGCATGAAGTGATAAGTTTTTGTGTGCCACCATTGTCCATGTAGAGGTTATATATCAGAAGGGGGACTCACGTACTCAACCAACTTTTACCACAAGGCTATCCAGCAACAGAAGTTTAAAGCAATACTTGTCAAACACACAGCACTTGGCACAGCACATCAAGTGGGCCTAATTGAAAAATCACTTCTTGTAAGCAAAATTCGATCATTATTTCTTGTTCTGATCATAAGCTAACAGTAACAAGAAGACCAAGTTACATGCTGATCAGCTGTAACTTCTCTCATTTTCAAGCTTACTACCTAGGATATATGAAACAAGAGCTGTCCCTTACAAGTGACTAATGCCCCTGAAAGAGGTGTCTCACAGTCTTTGTCATCTCCATGTGCTCAATACATGTGGTATGTACTTTTAAAATCCATGCAACACATCCGCTTAATTTGCTAAACATTTGTGCAAAGTTATTTTTTAATCAATCAATACATGACAAAAGTATAGATTGGACACGAATGTGTGCATATATACAGGATTCCATTACATTCAAACTCTAAGTATGACCTTGACATTTGAGGTAGGGACGTGGGTCTTGCACGCGACACGTCGTTTTGATGTGCTAGACATTTGTGCCAAGTTATTTTAAAATCCTTCAATGCATGACAAAGTTGTAATCCAAACACGAATGTGTGCATATATACAGGATTCCATTACCTTTAAACTCTATGTGTGACCTTGACCTTTGAGGTAGGGACGAGTGTCTTGCACGCAACACGTCATTTTGATGTGCTAGACATTTGTGCCAAGTTATTTTATAATCCTTCAATGCATGACAAAGTAACAGTCCGGACACAAATTGTGCATATATACAGGATTCCAGTGTGACCTTGACCTTTGAGGTAGGGACGTGGGTCTTGCACGCGACACGTCGTCTTGATGTGCTAGACATTAGTGCCAAGTTATTTTAAAATCCTTCAATGCATGACAAAGTTACAGTCCGGACACGAATGTGTGCATATATACAGGATTCCATTACCTTCAAACTCTAAGTGTGACCTTGACTTTTGAGGTAGGGACTTGGGTCTTGCACACGACATGTCGTCTTGATGTGCTAGACATTTGTGTCAAGTTATTTTAAAATCCTTCAATGTATGACAAAGTTACAGTCTGGACACGAATGTGTGCATATATACAGGATTCCATTACCTTCAAACTCTAAGTGTGACCTTGACCTTTGAGGTAGGGACTTGGGTCTTGCACACGACATGTCGTCTTGATGTGCTAGACATTTGTGTCAAGTTATTTTAAAATCCTTCAATGCATGACAAAGTTACAGTCCGGACACGAATGTGTGCATATATACAGGATTCCATTACCTTCAAACTCTAAGTGTGACCTTGACCTTTGAGGTAGGGACTTGGGTCTTGCACACGACATGTCGTCTTGATGTGCTAGACATTTGTGTCAAGTTATTTTAAAATCTTTCAATGTATGACAAAGTTACAGTCTGGACACGAATGTGTGCATATATACAGGATTCCATTACCTTTAAACTCCAAGTGTGACCTTGACCTTTGAGGTAGGGACGTGGGTCTTGCACGCGACACATCGTTTTGATGTGCTAGACATTTGTGCCAAGTTATTTTAAAATCCTTCAATGCATGACAAGGTTACAGTCCGGACACGAATGTGTGCATATATACAGGATTCCATTACCTTCAAACTCCAAGTGTGACCTTGACCTTTGAGGAAGGGATGAGGGTTTCTTGACACTGCATCTTGTCTTGATGTGCTTAAGGACATTTGTGCCAGGTTATTTTAAAATCCTTCAATGACAGGACAAGGTTACAGGGTCCAGGACAACCTTTTTGCATACATACATGATTCCATGTACCTTCAATACTCCAAGTGTGGAACCTCTGAATGTTTGAGGTTGGGCAAAGGGTCTTGCACGCGACTACATTGTCTTGATAATGGTGACCTAGACATTTGTGCCAAGTTATTTTAAAATCCTTCAATACATGACAAAGTTACAGTCCGGACATGAATTTCTACGTGGGGATGCAACAGATCAACGCACGGACAGATTGACTTTGTCACCAGACGGACTAAATTGTGAGTATCCCTTTGATACCTTTCTTTGATCCTTTTTTAACCCAACAATGAATAGTATGAAGTTAACCCAACAATGCCATTTTTAACCCCATAATGACGGAATCAACTAACAAAGATACCCTCAAATGTTATAGTTGTACTCAAACCCTAACCCAGTAATGTCAACTGGAAGCCATAACGACGCAATTTTTAATATGCCAACTCTGGGGCATAAAAATATGTTTCTCTAAAAAAATCTGGTAGCGTATATTAGGGTTTTATCAAAACTTTTAGAGAGTACCATGTTTCCCAACATATGACCAATGCCCTCTAGAAACAAGGTTAGTTATTTTACGCTTTCGTAACCATAGTGCAAGATAAAGTGAATCTAACATGTTCATGAGTTCTGGATAACTCACAAACGGTTGAGATGAATGGATCAAGGCTTAAATGATAACCGATTTTTGAGCTGTCTCAATTCGAGGGTGGGATCTTATCCACAACTCATTTGACCTGGTAGATTTACTTTCTCATCGTTAAAATCGCATGTACAATTTCACATCAAGTTAAGTTGAATCTAGTGCTAATACAGGATGCGGATGAAAAAATGAAAATCAACTTTTTCTGGAATTTTACTTCAAAACTGCTATAGATGGATAGAAAATCATCTAACTAAGAAAATGAATTCCAACAACCCTATGTTTATTTACAAAATAACACTTTTACAGCAACCATTTTTCGATTTTTATGTCTGCTTACAATTAACGTAAAAATAGTCCGGCAGCATGTGAGATAAGCAATGTGAGATAAGTCATTATCTCACTACAGGTAAATCACGGAAATATGTATCCCATAGGTGAGAAAAAGGAAGCTTCCCAATTCCAGAGACACACCTATACATGGGACCTTGGTTTAAGTCTCAATAAATCCGAAAGACATATGATAGTAATTTTAGTTACCAGTCCAGGGTAAACCAGTCTCATAAGCTTCACCTCTTTTGGATTCAGGCTACAAATTTGCCCTGCCTTAAATCTGACCAATCAGAAAGGTGATATCTGAATTGAATCTCCTACTGAGCTAATCAGAATGGTTTACTACATGCCTTATGCTTTTATACGAGCAATTTCTAATGCTATATCTTACTTGTTCTTACCCTACAAGTTTTACTTTAGAACTTTCTTCAATGGCTTTGAGAAACTCTCTGTGAGATGGAGGCATGTAATTTCTCATGTTTAACAGGAATTCCTGTATGTCTGAAAATCAATGAAATGCTTATAACTAACTAAATTTAACAGCAAACTAAGATTTGAATCCGTAATTTCTAAAGACTGAAAATCCCAAGTGAAAAGATTGACAAAACAACCATGTGGACAAATTGCACTAACAAATAGTGTTACATATATGTGAGCAGCAAAACCATGTTGTTCCTATCTTTATACTACTCTTAATCAGTAATCTATACCTACCAAACTATGCACTTACTGCAAGATTCTTAACCTTCTACAGTTTACCAGCTGCTCAGATGGGCTATTTTCTTACAGATATAAAGTTTCCTGATACAGTTAAGTTGTAAAATGATTATTTTACCAAATACATTACATGTTTGTACCTTGGTTTTGATTTGATTCCTAAGAACTGCATGTATACACTGTTTGCTTGAGCTCTGAGCTGCACTAATCCTCTTG
Organism: Saxidomus purpurata; assembly: GCA_022818135.1. NCBI lineage: Eukaryota > Metazoa > Mollusca > Bivalvia > Venerida > Veneridae > Saxidomus > Saxidomus purpurata. The sequence goes on along the minus strand of JAFMSR010000002.1, from coordinate 3,122,639 downwards.
TCATTTACTGTAACATGTATAGAAATTTACATGTACTTAGTCAACAAGAAAAACACCTGTACTTAATCTCTGTACTCTGATGTGACAGGATCTAACAGAATGTGACCAGGATGGATATATGCACAGGGTCCAGTATCAAACTCTTTTTGCAGAAAAATGAACATGTATATCAATACACTATAGCATATATAGTTATTTTTTCTGCAAAAAGAGTTTGATATCCGCCCATTTGCATACATGTAAGTCTTATCAAATGGAAAAAAATGATGTTTGTGAAAATATTAAATCTGTATTTGTACTTCTATTGTGAATTAAATGAAAATCAGTGATCTATGAAAAGTTGTGGCTTCACAAGATTCAAAGTATCATATTCCTATATGGTAGTAAAGTTGTTTTGCTGTTACCTTTCTGGGTTTATCACAAACTCCCTCATACACAATACCATCTGGTAGAGGTGTTCCTTCCCCACCCCATCTACAATATGCAGTTATCATTTTTAATTCCTCTATAAATGAAGAACATTTAAAATGTCAACTTAAAATTATTTCTCACCTAACTGATCTTAAAAATGTCAACAGTTCTTATGTACTGGTCCATAAACAGATTTGGGAAGTTTCAGAATCAGAAAATGCACATGTCTGGCAGTTGAAATTCCTATTTATATCAGAGGTAAATTTACACAGGAAAAAAAGAGGTCTCACTCAGGAATTTTTAAAATTTGCTTTATACAAATTATACCCATATGAACAATCAGTGCACCTATCATTTTTAACTTTTAAAAGAATCAGGGTTTAGAAGTATGGACAATGAAAGTACTCTGTAACATACCCAGTCAGGAATGGCCTCATCACATCATAGAATGTTTCAGCAGACAATTTTTCTGTAAAATTAAAGTATATCTCTACCAGAATGTATGGTGATTTTTTATTTAATTTCCTTTTATTTCAATATATAACCATTTCCTGATTACTAATGCATTTAAGGTCAATGCTTGTCGCCTGAACAGTTTTGGCAAGTAACTATGAATTTACAACTGCAAATAAAAGGTAATGTTGAATAAAGTGAATACCTGGTATATAACCTCTACATTGACAAGCCCTATGCAGTGCACTTCAATGGTGACACAGGCTATTAGCCAAGATGGCCCTATATCACTCAACTGAGTATTATTTCACTTTGAAACAAGAAGGTACTAGTATGCTCAAAAAGTCATTATCAAGGTCAGTCATAGAAATGTTGGAAATTAGCTTGCAAAACTGTGCAATTAGTCCAAATTTCATCTTTCTAAATTGAAAAACAATCAGAGCGCTGAAGGCCTGGGGGCTATAAGTTGAGTCCCCGAAAACAACTTTTGACCTACGTGTTTTGCACTGAACCTGGTAAAGTGCGGGTCGAAATGTGCAGAGGACGAAATTCAATATATGACACAGAATGAATGATTCACAAATATATGGGTGGCAGGGAAGTTTGTTTTATTTTAAAACGTACGTTAAATGAAAAATAATCACATAGTCAACATTATTAACTGTTTAAGCCAATAAAAATAATTCGATCTGTGCTTTGTACAACTTCAAGCGTATTGATCTGATGATGTGGATCGAAAATTATTGTGTACCTTGAAACATAAATAAACAAAGCAATACCAGCAATGAAATATAAATACAGTACTGTACAATGTGTGTAACAGAGAAAACCAAAAGTGATTCTGGGTTACCTTGTAGTTGTAATCGGTGAAACTGTTCACTGGGCCTTGACACGCAGCGTCCTCGATAAATGGCGGATGATTTTGATCACGTGAGTTCCTTCTCGGGAATGTATGTAAATTATATCTTTTTTTTTAGAGAAATTTATTTTTAGGTAAATATACATGTAATCGTTCGTAAATAACAAAGTTGTCAATGAAATAACATCGGAAATTTGAAAATCAAACTACAAACTCTTATATCGAGCTCCGTACGTTTCCGTAAATTTCCGTAAATATCCATACTTTTCCGTGATATGCATATGATTATCTTCCATAATCAGTTAACAGCGCATTAATTTCTAAAACAGAAAAAAATGTGTAATGCAGCCCGTAAGCTATATACCTTCCTGCAATCGTTTGAAGTTGTATACGTACTGTTCTTATTTGTAATATGTCCTTATCATATGAGACATTCAAACAGAAGATTGATCTGGTCTGTCTTGCAATACTTTCGCATAGTGCATGTTTACAGTTGTTATTCGCACATAGCACAGTTAAATTTCTTGCAGTGTTTGAAATGTGGTATGCTAACTTAGGCCTTTCAGTCCGCAGGCCAAAAACTAAGCTAAAGGTCCAGGTCGGCCAATGTCGAAGTTGAGGACCAGTGAACAATGTTACGTACCAATCAATATCTAAGCTCTAGACCATGTTCTTCATGAAATGGAATTCTTTGGACTCCATGCTAGAAACACCCCTGCCAAATTTCATCTCAACTGGCCAATATGGATAGACAAAAGACGGACATCATACAATCCAAAAGCTCACCATGAGCACTATGTGTAAAGTAAAGCTAGAAAAACAAGTGTCTATAGATTTTGTCACTTTTAACTTTCACTATTTAGATTGCTGCTTCATATCTGATACTTACCGTGCATAGTTGAAATTACTTTCCTCAGGGAATGAACTGTTTGTGTGGCAATGTTAAGACAATCAGCCAGTTCTTCTAGATCCTTGTTTTCTGCATGGTTCAGTACCTCCATGAGGTTCTGCAAAGTAACAGACATATTTGCTGTGATATATCATATAAAACAAGAGCCATGTTAGACACGGCCATCCCCCCACCAAGTGCTCTTTCTATGACCAAGAAATTTGAAATCAGAGGAATGGATATGGTATAGTTTCCAATTCAATCAGATATTAGTATTTGGCGGGGTATAATTAGACAGGGGCATGTACTTCCCATCATTGCGTTCTATCTATGTATTAAGTTTCAAGTAATTCCCATCAGTACTTTTGGAGTTGTGCTCCAGACAAGAAAAATCAAGAAAATGTAATAAAGGGGAGTAATTAAAAAAATAGGCTAGATAGAGTTATGGTTCTTGGGTACTGCACTTCCCCTCATTGTTCTTGGTCATTGTATTAAGTTTCAAGTAATTACCTTCAGTACTTTTGGGAGTTATGCACCGGACAAGAAAAATCAAGAAAATGTAACAAAGGAGAGTAATTCAAAAATTAGACAAGATAGAGTTATGGTTCTTGGACACTGCACTTTTCCTCATTGTACTCTATCACTGTATTAAGTTTCAAGTAATTCCTTTCAGTACTTTTGGAGTTATGCACCAGACAAGAAAAATCAAGAATATGTAACAAAGGGGAGTAATTAAAAAATCAGGCAAGATAATGTTATTGTTCTTGGGCATTGCACTACCCCTCATAGTACTCTATCACTGTATTAAGTTTCAAGTAATTCCCTTCCGTACTTTTGAAGTTATGCTACAGACAAGAGAAATCAAGAAAATGTAACAAAGGGGAATAATTAAAAAATAAGGCAAGGTAGAGTTATAGTTCTTAGGCACTGCACTACCTCTTAATGTCCTCTGTCTATGTGTAAAGTTTCAAGTAATTCCCTTCAGTACTTTTAAAGTTATGCTCCGGACAAAAGTGTGACGGACGGACGGAGTAACAGGTTACTATATCCCCTCCGCCAAGGCGGGGGGGATAATAAACCATGCTATTTTTAACCTTCATTCAAAAACATCAATTTCAATGCCTGAGTTAGCTGTTACATTGCTATACAAAGATATTTCAGTTTGTTGTATACTTTTCACTACTCTGTTTACCACTCCTAATTGAGTAAGTTGCAAATTCATTTTAGAAATAAAACAAGCAAATTCAGTGAATTTATATCCTCCGCCAAATGAAGCAAATAGCTGAAAAAGAACATTCAACTGGGAAGTGTATTGGTCTGTCTTAGAAAAAAAAGCATTATTTTTTTTTTATTTCACATATAAACTCAGCTTCAGGGTGTGAAGCCACTGTAAGTTTTTCACTCAAGCCATCATTATGAAATATTGTCTGTCAGGGTCATAGTCCAGGCATACCTTAATTCCTGCAGCAAATGCTAATTCCATCTCTACAGTTACTGTTATAAACCATTCTCCTTCAGCACCGCCAGGCAAGTTATACAAACTGCGCACTGTTCTGAATTAGAAAACTAATCACATAATAAATAGCTTTATTAATGCTGTGTCTTAACTAACATATTTCCATTAAGAAGATTAACATATTAATTATTATATTCCACTTTAGTTTTGCTGCAACCATAATGAATACAAAACTGAGCTTTCATGTAAAAATGCTTTTGTTACTCTTTCCTTGTTTTTGAAATTCTCTTACAGTTCCTAATATGCTAAGTACAGATGACTTCTAGTGCCCTTACAATTATTGCACAGTGGACAGTGGTGCACATCGGCACCAAGATAGCTCATCAGAGTTTATTAAGTAAGCAAGAAAAAGTGAAAAAATATGTCTACCGAATTGTGTACCTATCTCTTATAGTGTATTTACAACTGGCAAAAGTAAGACTGGCCTAACATACATTTCTTTACCAGTACCAGTACATTTTCAAGCTGGTAATAACAAGTCTATGATGAACGTATACATACTTTTCCTGGCCCTCATATCTCCAGTTAGCAAGAACAAGGCTGGCATGACATAGAACAGGTTGTAGACCAAGATACTCAGATACGCCACACCATGGTATGGACACATTCTTTGGCAACACCTGAAATATGTTTAGTAGTGTTAGAAAGGAATAACGGTATGTTAAAATTGCCATAATTTAAGGCCTTTTAAAGGCCCAAGTTTGGGGGAGGGAGAATTTCTGCTGCTTATGGTGGCAACTATCTACAGTGTAGTGAAAAAATGCAAAATTTGTTCATCCTGTGAAATTTGAGCCCATAACACATGACGGCCCTATATCGCTCGCCCGAGTACAAGTGCACTTGCCTGGTAGGTGTGGTCAATTTTGACCCAAGAGGTATAATTTTATCAAAGTAGATAGAAGACCACTAGACAGGTTACTTACCAAATATCTAAGCTCTAGGCCTTGTAGTTTGAGAAAAGCAGATTTTCAAAGTTTTTTCTATACTAAACAAACCCCTGGGCAGGGTAAATTTTGAACCTGGAGGCATGATTTGAACACACTTTGAAGAGGCCCACTAGACACTGTTACACATTAAATATCTAGGCTCTAAAACTTGTGGTTTTGGAGAAGATTTTTAAATGTTTTCCTATATACGCCTTTGTAAAACAAGTGATCCCCTTGGCGGGGCAAATATTGACCCCAGGGGCATAATTTGAACAAACTTTGAAGAGGTCTACTAGGCAATGCTACATAATTATCTAAGCTATTGGACCTGTGGTTTCAGAGAAGAAGATTTTGAAAGTTTTTCCTATATAAGCCTAGGTAAAACCAAGTTACACCCCCCAGGTGGGTTCAATTTTGACCCCAGGGTCATTATTTGAACAATCTTGGTAGAGGTCCACTAGACAATGCTACATGCCAAATATCTAAGCTCTATGCCTTGTGGTTTCAGAGATGAAGATTTTAAAAAAAATTCCTATTTGTTGCCATTGCAACCAGTGTTCTGCATAGAATAGTAGAGCTTCATGCAAGGGACATCCCTGCCAAGTTTCATCAACATTGGTCCAGTGGTCTCAGAGAAGATGTTGCTTAACAGACAATCATCAAATTGCTATAAATGCTTGAACTGCTGTAATAAATTACTTCTTTTCTTTGATTGTTTATCAGTCATGGTTGACCCTTGGGCTTCTCCCTGGGTGAACTTGCTAAGACACTTGACAGGTTGAAGAGACAGACTGATGCAGATACAAGCGAATCCGGGTACCAGACCCTAGCTCTTTTACGAATAGACCCCTTGGTTCTTTTACAAGACCGCTAAATAGCACCCAAACATGAGACTATCTCTGGGTTTCTAACCAGTTCATCTCTAGATGGCTGAAAAAACACTGAAAAGCGTTTCTGAAATTTCCAGTGCACCGGTCTGGATTTGAACTGTATTTAATTTACATGAAACTAAAGCACTTATACTATTCCTGATCCCCTATCCAGAGAGTCGACACAGCTTGGCAAATACAATTTGCAGGCACATAGTTTCAATCTGGGCCAGCATGCTCCAACGAATAAAAGAAGAGATTTTATATCTGCACAGCTGCATTCTGGGGCATATAAAGACCATAATTATTGCATGTTCTGTCACAGTTAAAAGCATTTGCTCATAAAAATTTTAAAAAGAATTAAAAATCATACAAAAATGCATAATGCCAAGATTGTACTTGCAAACTGTATAACAACTCGCTGGAGTGAAACAAATGTGCAGATCAAGGTGGATAATTGCACATACCACAGAGTATCTATATCTGAAACTTGACTAAATTTTTAGATCTATTATTATGTTAGTCTTAAAAAGGCTTCTTAAATAGTTGAAAGCATTTAAATTTTCTGAATATGACTAACGAATTGTGAACAAATTAAATGAGTGGTGTCAAGCATCGACCAGGAAGTCAGACACTACTTTTCAGCTTAACAAGTAATATAAGGCCACTACACGACAATAAGACCAGACAAGTTGTTTCTATGGAACGCCGTAGCTGTCTTATGTTAAGACATTACAAAGTGTCTTGTTAACTGAGTGTCCTGTCTGCTTAAAATAGTTTTCTATTTTCTCAAATATTAAATTTCTCATTTTCCAAGCAATCTGTATGCCCAGGCCTGCTGTACCTTATAGCAGCTATGCCCATGCTATCTACCTCCAGTGAACTGTGGTTTGACCAAACATTTGAATCAATACCTTGCTAAACTTCTACAATGGACTTGTCCATCTTCCAAATCTGGATCATGCCATTCCTTGGCCAATGGGGTGTTCAGTGAAAATATTCTCACTGAATAGTAATCAGTGCAGATCATGATCGGAGAGCAGGTATGACTGTGCAGGTTCTTCATGATCTACATTGGTTGCAAAGGCAAAATCAACTTTGCAGTTGATCACTGCAGTTGATATATTTTCTTCCTGTTTCTCAACAATTTGCTATAGATATAACAGTCAGGGATAGATGTGCCAGTTTCAGTGCCAATTATTACACTTATTGCATTGTATTATCTTGTACCAGCAATATCATGCAGACATTACAGCAATTTACTCCTACCTTAGTGTTCCACTATTTTTCTCCTGCAGCTGACACAGTGTGTAAAGGAAGATAGTTGTGGATACACTGTCACATTTTTTTTTAAAACTACCTAAAATTTCTGTTTCACCTGCTTACAGTAACATACTGATATAACAAGTCAGATGTTGTGATGTAGGCCATGCCTTCAGCATTTTCACCAACCTTTGCTGCCCCACTATCACCCTCCTGCCATATATATCCTGCAGCTATAAAGCACAACTGTAGATGTGCAAGTCTGTATTGCCGATGACCCTCCAGCTGTTTGAAGTCTAGAAGCTCCATCTGAACAAAATGTGGTACAAAAAATATACATGTAAAAAGGTGTTATACATAAACCCTGGAGTACCTAAGGTCACATAATTGTCTTTAATCACCTTTTGAGCTAATAAAATAAATTCGTGTTTTCTTTTTTAAATTTACAACAGGTTTAAATACATTACCTCCCAATGCTTTAAGATAGTCTTCCCAAAAAAAGTCTGTCTGCCTGAAATGTCAAGCAAAATTTAAGCCAAGCAGATTTTTGCTGCTGTCTGACCAAATGTAACGCCGGCCTTTATGGCTTTCTGTTGTTCGGTCAGGCAAAAATTTCATCATATTTGTCTGACTAAATGTCAGACACTGTTAAAAAACTGTTCAGGAAGACTGTTAAGACTAAAACTCTGTACAAAAGTTATAGGTTCACCTTGTGTACAGCCTCTCTTAACTGTTTCTTCTTCACCAGTTCTGGTACGTCTTTGGCCAGTAAATTCCATGCCTTAAAGTAATCTGGAAGGATTTCCTGAAAATAACAAAAGCTGCCCCTAAGATGACGTAACAGTTACCATGGTTACCGACAATCCAAAACTATGCTATAAGTGGAATCTAAACAGTTGTTTAAATATGCTTAATATTCTATAACTCTGTGTTACCTTGTCATTCAAACTCTTTCACTTGTCTGTTTGCAGGTTTTGTTACCTGAATGCTTGACAAAAACTAAATGTTTGATTATTACTTCCTGTTCCAAACAAAAGTGGCTAAAAAATCCAGACTTTAAATTACACCTTACAATCGAAAATATACATTGAAAATGTCAATGTACAAAAAGTCCTTCGTGTTTTAATGTAGATAGCACACTGTCATGGGAAGAACAAGTGAGTAAAGTGAACGCTAAAATATAAATTCCAAACTTGCCCTATTCAGAAGAATTAACTATTATCTTTCTGATGAAATGAAATTTATGTTCTACCAATCATACATTTTACCTATCATGAATTACTGTGTCGGTGTTTAGAGTAATAGAACCAGTATTACTAATAGATTAAGCAAATTACAGGATAGAATTAAACACATTATACTGACAAACAGACAAAACTGGCGCATAAAAGAGCCATGCAGTCTTAGCTTTTTGAATAGAATTAAATATCACATTGCGCTTGTTTATAAAACTACAAAACAACAGCTGTCAGTAGGACAGTGCGCTTGACTTTTATAGTGTTTGCCAAAGAAACAAAACTTTGACAGTTAAGGACACACAAGACTTTAACTAGAAATTTCTAAGTACAAATCAAGAAACATTTTCACAAAATTATCTTCTCTTGCTTACATCAAGGTCTTTCAAATAGTATGGTCCGGAAACAAGCGTAATACGATAAATAACCTGCCTCGGATCACGTGACAAACATCCGGGTACCCGCAATTTTGGAAAAAGAAAGAAAATATTGATACTTTATATCTACATATATCTCGATATTTTACCATCAATTTGACCAACAAAGTGATCCTAAAACAATATATGCATTCCCTTATCATTACATGATTTATATTTTACCGATGTTTCGTTTTACGTGGATTTACGCTTGGAAAGTTGCCCCGTTGACCTCACAACCTCACGGGTTTTTTCACAAATAACCAAAAGCCGAAAACCACCTAATTTTAGCGCCTCTTTCCTACTTGCATGGTGTTCATGTGATTGATGTAACATCTTTTTCTCATGATTTGAGTCTAATGTCGTCTGTTATGTCTTAGATTTTCGTATTTCACCCGTATTTTAATTTTCTGGGACGGTTAGATCCGTTTCAAAATCTGAAAATGGCGTCAATGGTGATTTTTGCGATACGGTGATATTTTGTGCACAGGTTTTCACTATATATTTAGGGGTCAAATGATGGAAAATTGCTAATTAAAATGTAAATTAAGAGTTATTTTTGATCGGATATGAATTAGATTTTCGTTTTTTTATTTTATAACATAATAACGTACGTTTTATAAGACCAGTATCGCAGTCAAATTACCATCCATCGCTAAAATGCGCAAGACGGAATAGCATGGACCGTGTTTAACTCGCATTTAAGATAAAAGTTAATTATATATAGAGGTTTTATTTCACTGTTTTACAGAAAATTTCAACAGCTTTCCAATTATACCATTTTTTTATTAAATGTGGTATTTAAATAACACAATGACGGGCAGTTTTGCATACTTTATCGGACAAATACCAGTTTACTCGCTCGGCGTGATAAATGCACGGCGTGATAAACGCTTTCCAGGTAAAAATCGATAACCGAGACAAGATTATCAGTCGATAGACATTTATAGAGGGCGTTTCCGGACCATACTATTTGAAAGACCTTGCTTACATATAGGTGTCATGATGGTACATAAGTACTCCAACTTTCAAAGTAATATCTCACATGGTTAAGTCAACAAGTGGCAAGAATGAAAATTTGAACTGAGTTTCTAAGTCTAAAAGGGCCATAATTCAAATAAAATCCTTGACATAATTAGCTTCTCCTGCCTATGTTTGGGGATCAGGATTGTAAACAAGTATTCCAACTTTCAAATTAATATCTCAAACAGTTTAGTCAAAAAGTGGACTGGTACGAAAAACTTAACCAAGATTCTAAGTTGATAAAGGGCCTTAATTTTTAAAGCAAATCCTTGACAGAGTTACCTTCTCTTGGCTACAGATGGGGGTAATGATGTAAACAAGGATTTAAAGTTTCAAAGCAATATCTTAAAGGGTTAAGTTAAAAAGTGGATTTTACTCATATTCAAAGTATTTTCTAAGTAAAAAAGGGGCATAATTCTGTCAAAAACCTTGACAGAGTTATGTACTCTTGTCTGTAAATGAGGGTAATGATGATAAAAAAATGTGGTAAGTTTCAAAGTAATACCTCTAATGGTTTTGAAATAAAGTGGGGTGGTACAAAAAACTTAACCAAGCTCAATACACTAAGTCAAAAAAGAGCCATAATATTCTGTCAAAAGCCTTGACAGTGTTATGTACTCTTGTCTGCAGATGGAGGTTATAAAAGTCGAGCTTAAAAACTAGTGGCAATATGTATATAATTTATGTAACTTGTTAACCAATGAAGCAATGAAGTCTACAATCTTAGATCCATTAATTACTATGACCTGTCTTTACCTAAACATAAAACAAATAAATTAATGTTGTCCTTTTCATATACATGTACTGTGGTACACATTTGGAACAACATTCCAGTGCATATTTGTCACCCTATATCTATAACATTGTTTTAAAAGAATAATAAATTTATAATAAAATTTATTTGTTACATAATCAAAACAAATATACTTTCTAGTGACACATTCAGTTTACAATGAGGTTTATCTTTACATTTTATTCTGTTATGGTGCTATTTTTCTGAGTGTCTGTCAATTAGAAGTGGTAGACATACATGAAAACTGGGTATGGGTTTTATATAAAACCAAGTATTAAATTATGCATGCTATCAGATTGTGTGTGACTTTGAGTGTGTTTTTATCTGCATGTGTGCATTTTTGTGAAGGTATGTATTTGCATGAGCGTTTGTCAATAATTTATGGAAGGTCACAATGAGATTGTGATGTATATACAAATTTGTATCAATGTCTATTTGTGCTACCTTCTTGCAATAAAGATTTCATTATTATTATCAGTATTATTATTATGTACATTTGCAACAAAAAAAAGAAGATTCAACTAGAATGACCTGTAATAACAATCACCTGTATATTTAGCAACAATCACCTGTGTAAACAGCAAAGAAGAGTGAGATTAACAATCACCTGTATAATTAGCAACAATCACCTGTGTAAGCAGCAATCTGCCGCTCATCCTGTAGGTTGCAGGTTCGAGCCCAACTGGGGTCAAGACCGTACCTCCTCAAATGACACCAGTACTGGTTTTTTCAGGATGCAAACTCAAGACTGACTCAATAAGCTACAAGCTTTCCTCACAATTGAGCTATAATAAATTAGTATTAAAACTAAACAGCAAAGAAGAATGAGATTTACAATCACCTGTATAATTAGAAACAATCACCTGTATAAACAGCAAAGAAGAATGAGATTTACAATCACCTGTATAATTAGAAACAATCACCTGTATAAACAGCAAAGAAGAATGAGATTTACAATCACCTGTATAATTAGAAACAATCACCTGTATAAACAGCAAAGAAGAATGAGATTTACAATCACCTGTATAATTAGAAACAATCACCTGTATAAACAGCAAAGAAGAATGAGATTTACAATCACCTGTATAATTAGAAACAATCACCTGTATAAACAGCAAAGAAGAATGAGATTTACAATCACCTGTATAACTAGAAACAATCACCTGTATAAACAGCAAAGAAGAATGAGATCTGCAATCACCTGTATAAACAGAAAAGAAAAATGAGATTTACAATCACCTGTATAAACAGTAATGAAGAATGAGATTTGAAGTAAAACCAACACAGCAGGTCTTCAAGCATTTAGCCAGGGACAGTTCTATTTTCATTTCAATAGAAAAATGATGATTGTGTAAGAAAAATGCAGTTTATATTGCATGCACAAGGTTTTGTATGATTTGAGCAGGCAAGTATTCCTTTCCCATAATATTCGCAAGTATGTCCCAATATTTAGACCTTAACACTGGTGCCCAATGAATCTCACAAAAACACACACAAAAAACTGCTTGTAAATTAAAATTTTGAAAAAAATCCCTACAAAGCTCATACAATAACTGACTAACTGACTGACTAGGGTCGTTTACCCTCAGTATAGATCACAGCCATATGACCAAGCATGACTTAAAACATTCCAACTTCCCAGAACAATACCTCCCTCCCTATAGGATCAACCTCACTAGAAAGACACACATTTGTTGATATGTATTTTTACTTTCTAATTATTATTAATTTTGATTATATTTTAATAGTTTTTTTTTTATTACTAATTCAATATATTAGTGTGACCACTCATTTTAAAGGTATTGTAATTGCCATGTGTTAGTTAATAGATTAAATATAACTTGAAATAGTAAAGCACTGGGGCCAATATACAAAGAGGGCTTCAACTTATAATGCTACATGGATGTATACAGTTTTGATGCCTGGGCCTAAGAGTCGTAATTTGTTCAGTTACATGGACTTGGTCATCATTTATTAAAGCCAAAACTAGACCTATCACTAAATGTGATTAATACCCCCAAAAGACTGCTTTATAAACTGAGGAAGTTCGTAGTAACAGAATACCTTGCAAAAAAACACTGAAATAGAGATATTGTCCTTGGCAATAACTCTGTAATTATTCAAGATAGGGTTATGGTTCTTGTACACTGCACTTCCTCTCATTGTGCTGAACCATTGTATGAAGTTGTATTGCATTCCAACCAGTAGTTTTCAAGTTATGCTGCGGACAAGGAAAAGTAAAAAAGGGCAATAACTCTGTAATTACTCAAGATAGAGTTATGGTTCTTCTACACTGCACTTCCTCTTATTGTGCTAGACCATTGTATGAAGTTGTATTGAATTCCCACTGGTAGTTTTCAAGTTATGCTCCGGACAAGGAAAATGCAACAGACCACCTGACCGACCGCCCGCCCGACCGATTAACAAACCGACCAACCGACCAACCACTGGGTGACTCCTATATACCCCCACAAATTTCGTTTTGGTGGTATAACTAGTCAATATGTAGCAAGGCCTCTTAAGTTTTTTTCATTTTGATTTGTCACCATGATAGAATTATCATCAACTATAACTGTTTTTATACTTGCATTTCTTGTGCATGACTGGTAGGTATTCCATAATTATATAATAACAGTCATTGATCAATGAAATGCTTGATTTCACTCCAACGTTTTATTCAATAAATATTGGTTAAAGTCTATAAAGAACAAAGAAGGAAAATGTCTGCATAAGTAGGACAGCGCGCTCCACTTTTTTAGTGCTTGCCAATAAAACAAAATTTTGACAGTTAAGGGCACACAAGACTTTAACTAGGAATTTCTAAGTACAAATCAAGAAACATTTTCACAGAGATTTTCTTTTGCTTACAGATAGGTGTCATGATGGTACATAAGTACTCCAACTTTCAAAGTAATATCTCAAATGGTTAAGTCAACCAGTGGACAAGAATGAAAATTTGAACTGAGTTTCTAAGTCTAAAAGGGCAATAATTCAAATAAAATCCTTGACATAATTACCTTCTCCTGCCCATGTTTGGGGATCATGATTGTAAACAAGTATTCCAACTTTCAAATTAATATCTCTAACAGTTTAGTCAAAAAGTGGACTGGTACGAAAAACTTAACCAAGACTCTAAGTCAATAAAGGGCCTTAATTTTAAAAAAATCCCTGACAGAGTTAAATTCTCTTGCCTACAGATGGGGGTAATGATGTAAACAAGCATGCAAAGTTTCAAAGCAATTTCTCAAAGGGTTAAGACAATAAGTGGATTTTACCCATATTCAATGTATTTTCTAAGTCAAAAAGGGGCATAATTCTGTCAAAAATCTAGACAGAGTTATGTTCTCTTGTCTGTTCATGTAGGTCATGATGGTTAAAAAGTATGATTAGTTTCAAAGCAATACCTCTAATGGTTTTGAAATAAAGTGAGGTGGTACGAAAAACTTAACCAAGCTCAATACACTTTCTAAGTCAAAAAAAAGGCCACAATTCTGTCAAAAACCTTGACAGAGTTATGTACTCTTGTCTGTAGATGGAGGTTATGATGGTAAACAAGTATGGTAAGTTTCAAAGCCATACCTCTAATACTTTTGAAATAAAGTGGGGTGGTACGAAAAACTTAACCAAGGTGTGACACCAACGCCAATGCCGGGGCGAGTAGGATAGCTCCCCTTTTCTTGGAAAAGTCGAGCTAAAAATGATCTTTTATCGTCAGAGGTCTTACCGGTATGGGCAGTATAAGCATGACAGAAGATCTCTGAATTTATCTCTTATCTACTGACAATCGATTTATATAGATTGTTTACAGGTATTTGCCCATTTATTAGCTGTCATAAATCAACCTGGTACCTAACTACAAGTTGAGACACTCTTTGGTAATAAATATTAAAGTGTCTCATCCTAGTATGCGCTCAGGGTAATCGTATGCTTCTCTTTTTCACTTTGTGCTAGGTGTCAGAGCTAAAAATGACAGGTCTAAATGTACATTCCCTGAACTGATAAGTGCTGAACTGATAATTTAAGTTTTGGTCTGTTGCAAAAATACCTGTCCCTGATAGCAGGTTATAACCATTTTATTGTTATACTCCCCTCTTGGGTAGTGAGGGGGAGTTATAACTATGGATTTAGGACTGTCAGCGTGGTTTATAAGAAAAAAATGTAACTGCCCATGGATCAGTAAAAGTATTATGCATGTTGTTAAGATAATTTTTCAAAACAAGTGGGGAGAAAATAGGCCCTCCTTTTTTTTATGGGGGGGGGGAATAAGTGGATGCATTGCTAGCCAGTACGTTGCTACGGCAAAGAAGGGCAATAAAATTGCTGAAAGCACACATTCATTTGATATGCAGTACATTTGACTAAAGTTTGTGTCAGGATGTAGGCTTTATGTCTATGGTTTTGTAGCTGCTTCAAGTCATAGTGAGATGCTTAGTTGTCATGTATTTCTCTCTTGTAAACAAGATTGGATCCTCGGATTTTGTCTGCTTCTGCCATTTGTCTAAGCAACTTGGTGTAGACATTGGCGCAGAAACCTGTTCATTTCCCAGATACTGTATGTATTACAAATGGACTGTCTGTACAATCTTAATTGTTCTTGTATACAAATATCATAAAATCCCAATCTCTGTGTGAACATAGAAATATTTTTTTCAATCTTGGATTTTAGTATGAAAGACTGACAGTGCCTTGATTTTTCCAATGATGTCTGTCGGCTCTCCAATCTCGAACTTTTGATCCTTTTATGTCCTCGCTTTTAAAAATCCATATTTCACCCGTGACCCTTTGTTCTGAATGGCAGCATCAATATATGCTGTTCCGTCTTTAAAAGATGTAAGATATGTTCCATAGATAATGACATTTTATGTCATATCCATTTTACCGGAACCCGATATGCAATGGACAGTGTTACTAAGATGATCATGTGACATTACTTTTATTATTTTTATGATGTCAAGACAGCTTTTGAATTGAAATCATATAACACAAGTTTGTAATACTTTCTGTTTTTCAGTGAAATACAACAAAAAAACCTGTGACAGTTCATTATATTTTCCGTGATGATAACGTCAAGGGCTTAGGCCTAAAAAAAAAATGTTTGTTACTGGTTACCGCCTGGAAAAAAATATGGGTCGGTAGGTAGGGATTTTTTTTTTATGGCAAACAGTACTGAAACCTTCAAATAATACTAATTCTTATTTCAGGTGAGATTAGTATTTGGTTTCTAGACTGCAAATCCCTTGTCACCAAAGGGATGTGAATTCAAATACCTCTCACAGTGTTCTGATCGACTTTGCAGTCAAATGCTTCCTATGAAAATGTTTGCCTATCACAGAATGATATGTAGAAATTGATTACATGTAATATAATAATCCTTTAAAAGTAGTCAAATTTATATCTCACATATTTCTGGTTGAGTGTTCAATGCATCTAACAGCTAAATCAAGGGGTCTTCAGTTCAATTCCACCAGGTCAAATAACTTTTTGGAGATTGGTTGTTAAAATTATTTCTAAGGCCATTCTCTCCCTATCACTGTCTCACATAGCTGATCTTAGCTGGGCATATGACAGTTTATTACTGGCAATGGTGGGAGTAGGCTCACTGACTGCCATTTCATATAATATGACTGTTCACAATAACATTGAATACAACTGCACGGTGACAGCAAACAAAGTATTGGACATATAGAAATAAGGAAGGAAATTGAGCTTAATTTGCCAGTTAAATAAACAAGGACACAAACATGTTTATATTGCATTTCAAAATTATATCGGTGAAACTAGACTGTAAAAATTACATGTGTCATATTACTGACACAGGTGGAAGGAGACCTTCAAATTTTTGTTAGCAATATCTGTCACACAGTCCAATGTTTTTCCGCCATGACTGTAAGGTGATTCGACTGTAATACTTGCGGACTGCTCTTGCTGGATGAAACACACAAATGAACATGATTTTCAATATTTGGCACAAATGACCATTGCATACCATACACCGTGGTCTAATGGTTAAAGGCATCTGCTTTGAGAATGGAAAGTCTAAGGATCGAAAATCCCAGTGGGAGCTGTACCGATGTGACCAGTTGGTGAGCTGCCAACTAGTTACAGAATAGTTACTGATTACCTACCTGCCTGATGCCTGACATTAAAGGATATAATTCAGAAGGTAACTGTGTACAAGGCAAATGTTTCTCATTAGTCGAAATGGCTGGCCCTTTCAATAGCAGGGTATTTTCAGCCTTATTTGGGAAGCCACTGGTGCCCTATTTGTGGTGAAAACTATAAGCGATTTCTTAGATTTTTGTTGGAGAATAATGGGCAAAATATTCCAGAATTTATTAAAATAAAGCAATTATGGTATGAAAAATGTCATAAGAAATCTAGTGACCTAAAAAATGGACCATGCACAACTAGGCATTGTACAATATCACTTCTGTGAAGTATCATTAAATTCTGACCAGGGGTTTTGGAGATATAGTGTTTACAAGATTTTACTATCTCGGGCCCCTGTGACCTTGACCTTTGACCAAGTGACCAGAAACATGGACCATGCACAACTAGGCATTGTACTTATCACTTCTGCGAAGTATCATTAAATTGTGACCAGGGGTTTTGGAGATTTAGTGTCCACAAGATTCCGTCTACAGACAGACAAACAGTGTGGGTATATACAACCGCTAACGAAATTCATTAGAGTTGGGAAGTTCACCGATAACATCAAAAGCAATGCACAAATGTTTGAACATTGCCGACTCGCCTGTCGAAGTAGCTATGGAGCACCGCCAAATATTGGTTTCCTAAACTCCGCCTTTTATCAGTTTTTTGACAATTACTGATCAATACTATACTTAGTACTTTATGTATAACGCGTCTTTAGTGATGACTTTAGACTGTTTATGGTGGGGAAACTAAGTGATACTGTCCCTTCTATGGCTCTTGTTTAAATGAAAGCTGCCGAAATATATGTCAAATCAATGGACATGTTGCATACACACTTGAGGGAACGGGTAACAACGTGTTTAGGCAGCTACTTATCATTGGGTTGGGTATTGTTCACATTTTGTTTAAGAAACATGTACGAACGATAAAGAAAACATTACAAAAAATACGACGGGCGTTTTACGCCGGTGAAGAATTGTGAGTGGTAAAAAACTAAATCGGCTTTCAACACATAAATTGTGTTTTTGCCTACCTGCATTTATCTGTAATTTAATGTATTTCTATGACATACATGTACTATGTCATATCTGATAAACTCACTGCGGTCAAATAACAAGAAAGAGGGGAGTGGTGGTGTAGAGGTTATGTTGTCTGCCGTTCATTCCGGAGGTTTCGGGTTCAAGCCCAACTGGGTGTCACGACCGTACCTCCTCACATGATACCAGTACTATTTCTCCAGGAAGCGGACTCGTGAGTGACTCAATAAGCAACAAGCAGCTACAAGCTTTCTTCACAATCAAGCTGAAGTTATTAGTATAAACTAAATAGTAATGTAGTTAATTGTACACATACGATACTGATAAACATGGCATGTGTATCTTACTTCTACTTCAAATAAAAAAAAACAATACAGTTTCTCATGGGTATTCCGTGGAGTTACATTAATGGGAATCACCCATTTGCATTAAGGGTATTTGTAAATGCCTCCCAGTTAAAGATTATTTAATCTATTATTTATACCTTGACATAATATATGAATGTACTCAGCCTTTAAGGGGGTCACTGCGAAATTCAAAATAACATGAATATTTATTGACCCTATTTTTTATGCAGAATAACATTTTGCTAGTTAATTACTGAAAAATAAGAGTCTGACTAACTTTTCCACAATATTAAATTTAGTGATACACTATCAAATCAAGGTGCTTAATGCAGAATTAGCTAGATTATGGTATAAAAAATGATTGATTTAAGTTTTGTATGTTTCAGAATGGATATCACTTTTAATCTTTCTTATGTAGTATATTATACTTTAGGATGAAAAATTAGAGATAGTGGTATCTAATATCTGAATAAATATCACGCTCCTTATTATTACCCCACCCACTTTATAAAATTCATTTTTCAATTTTTGATATATGCATATTTCAGATAAAGGAGTAACAAGCTTTTTCAATATTTTGTCTGCAGTTTGATTAAAACCTTTGTTTTAGAATGCAAAATAAAATAGGGGCAATGTGCATATAGATAGTTAATAAAATCTTGACAAAAAAGTGTTTTTAGAATTTACCAAGTGGGAATGGCTGCAATGTTGTAACAAAAAAACTGTAAACTAGTTATTAATGAACTTTTACATCCTAACAATTCTTCTTAAATACAGTTTGAATTAGGTAAATATCTTAAATGTTTTTGAGAAATGACTTTTTTTACCCCTACCCCATTTTTGGCATATGACAAAATTTGTCAATTTAGTCACCAAATGTGAGGTCAAAATGGGTTTTCTCAAAAATGTCCAATTTTTTTCCGCTAAATTCCTTAAGGGTTTAAGTTACTACTGCTTAATCGTTTTCCATGTTAACTCAAAATTTTTTAAATAATATGTAAATTTCCGGAATGCACAAATCCAAAACCCTCACCAGTGACCCCCCTTAACACCTGTATGTATACAAACATGCAAGGCCATCAATATTTTTTCATAAAGCTCAAATTGTATTCATCTATTGATACCTGGCTATTGAGATATTGTACACCCCTATTTCTAGTGGTGATCTAATAATTGACTCTTCTGCTTCATGATCTACAAATAATGTTCAACTCAAAACAGGTATTGGGCTCTGATTATGAAAAATATAATCATTCGAAAACCTATGATAATTAGAACAATATAAAAACTGTCGCGTGCATGTAAAGAAGTCTTGATGATCATTTTTCCCATGCAGTGCTAAATCAAATCGATGGTATTTAATCATACAGTGAGGTATAAATGAAGTATAATTAGACTTTATGCATTGTGCCGTGACTGCACTTTTATACATTTATATTCTTTAAATAGGTCATAGCTCACAAGTCAAAATCCTACTATAATACCGACGCCGATGAAAATATAACTTTAATGGCCATGGATTCATTTAACAATTCCCTATAACAAGACATGTTGAAACTCTGACCTAAGTACACGGTCAACAATCACGTGATCGTAATATGTCATTTTGTTCGTCCGCAAAGAATATTTTATAAACAAAAGTCTTCGACTGAAATCTTCAAGTGAGCGTAAGTTTTTCATTTCTCAACCTATTTCTGTCAGGCAAAGGGAAAAACAGTACTCTGTCCCCGTTGATAACAGTTTTCTTGAAATAAGTCTTTCTTTTGTAAACATTCTGGAAAACCTTTGCAACAACGCCTGAATTCAACGGTTTGTCCGCAAAGAATATTTCAATTTCGGCAGTGTATTTGGAGTAATCCACTTTTAGTGCCATGTATTCACGACGAAACTTATTCCGTTGTCATTTCACTGCAAATAAACACATTTCAGGTCAACTCAGTGCCTCAGAAAACGATAAAACATTCAGTTTGTAACAATGCTAATCCTCAAAGGTAAAACATTTAATGCTAATCCGCATAGTATTTTTTCTTTCAGGAGCAT
>JAFMSR010000002.1:3074906-3097406 GCA_022818135.1 Saxidomus purpurata | reverse complement strand
AGACACGACATGAAAAAAACAAAATTAATAAACTAGAACAATCACTGAAGGTGATGAATACCCCCTGAACACCCCACTGACACAGTATTTAAAATTTATGTAATATTTGATGCTTTGATTATTGGACCTGCACAACTTAAGGCTTCTGTGAAGTATAATTAAATTTTGACCAGCGGATTTGGAGATTAAAAGCACACAAGATTTTACTATCTCAAGCCCCTGTGACCTTTGATCTAGTAACCCTAAATATGGACCATGCACAACTAGGCATGGTGCTTATCACTTCAATGAAGTATAGATAAGGCCTTGAAGTATCATTAAGCGTCCACAAGGACGGACGGATGGACGGAAGGACAGACAAGCTGAATCCTGTATACCCCCCCCCCCAACACTTTGTGTTCAGGGGGGTATAAAAAGTGAACAAAAAACAGAAATAGTAAAATGCATAAAAGCATACCTTCTAGCAAAATAAATATATTTTGATAAAATATATCTAGATCTAGAACTGCTTTTTTTTGTTAATCGTGTACAGGTTGAGAAAAGGACATAATTCACCTTGCAAATACGCTAATTTTCGAGTCAATTTTCTGCAAACAAATGACCAAACAATTTCGTAGATGAAACAATTAAATATTAAGCACAGATGTCTCTTTAACTGGTAAACAATGGCTAAAACTAGCAGTTACTTATAATGTGGCAAAAACAATGATTTTCCGGTCACTTCACTACAAACACATCGCTTTCATTTTTTCATTCCTGTAAAAACAACTGTGATAATTAAGCTGATAAGTAATCAACAAACTCCCTAATTTTCAAGTCCATTCTCAGCAAATAAAAACATCATTAAATCGAATTAACATGATAAAAAGACTCAGCGTCACACCATTCAATAATTCACAGATTAAACACAATTTATAACATGTTAGGACGGCCCACCTGTGCTGTAATAAACGAGTAACGCCTTTATTTTTTTCAGTTGTCAATTTTAGTGTTCAGTTGTGTACTGTATATTGCGGTGATTTTTGACACTCGTTACTAAAAAAAAATATGCGTTCTGTGGAATTGGAATTTATGCAACAACACCTATAAAATCTTACAAATTGTGTTCTGAAACATTATTTTGTCATGTGACTCCTCAATGTTGAGCACATAATATTATGTAAACATTCAGTTGAAAAATAACAGACATGCAGAAAGGTATAATCGGCAGTACAGCTCATTAAAAACACCTTCTTGAACTAAGTTTTGTCATAACATTTAGCATAAGACTTAGTATGTTTCATTCAATATTATAATAATTGTTTCTTCTATATTAAGCAAAGTCTACTTTTAGACGGGGATATTCCCTTGTCCTCTCGTCATGCGCATTAGCGAGAATGAAATAAGCTCCATTTTCGAATATGAAAATAAAGAAATAAAATGTTTTAGTTGGATTCTGAAGCATTAATGACGGGTAGGTGTTTATTATCGGCGTCAATAGGATTTATAATGTATTTTTAATTATTCTGAGGTATTAATATAGAAAATTAAAGGTGCTTTTATGCCGAGTGATAAAAAACGGACCTTATCCTGTTAACTTTGCAAGGCTACAATTCCATAACTAAATATGGTCAATTGACACAATTAAAAGACAAATTTAATTATGGAAGCCAGAACTACTCTAGAAGCCACATTTTATACACACATAAAATTTATTTATTGTCAGTAAGTCAATACAATAAACATTAGCTATGAATTGCTATTAACAGACTATAATAACAACAACAGATATAACAATAATCACAATACAAGGAATAGAGGTGCGCGGTTTAACCGGTAAACCGAGGTTCGGGTCTTCTACGGTACGTACTGCGGTACAGACCCGGAATACCGGTACTTTTAGCTCCATTAATATGGACACCGCAATATACAATACACAGCAACAGCTGATAAAAAGAAAAGGCGTAACCAATTTCACGTTCTCGACCAATTAAATGCAACGTTTTCCGATAATTATTACCACACATGTGCGTGGTCGTAACACCCGATAATCCATGTTTAATTGAATTTGTGACGCGAATCATTTAGATTAAATTATGCCTTTAAATTATGGTGTGCTTGCTGATAATGGACTTGAAACTGGCATGAATTTCGATTATTATAAATTATTAGCCTATTACGGTTTTTCGTAACCGCCGACAAAATCTTTTTCACAAAAAATGTTTCAACAATGGGGAACAATGCGTGTTTGGAAATTAGATGATTGAAAATTAGCGTGCAGATACATGTAATTACTGCTTGTTTTTCAGGACCATTTATTGATAATTACAGATCATGTTTAATTGTTTAGACAACAGAAAGAAATAGCGGCATGTATGAAGAAAAGTGACTCGAAAATTAGAGTGTTTTTTGCTCATTAGCCACTAATTTTCGCCAACGTTTTCACACTAGAAACATATAATTACTGTTTAGTTTTTAATTGTTTCAACAATAAAATTATTTTGCAGTGTGTCTGCAGAGAAATGACTAGAAAATTAATGTGTTTGCAATGTTATTTACGTCTTTTTTCGACCATTCATATTAAAAAAAAAAACAATTTAATAATGCATCAAAAATATTTGTTTGGAAAACATGAAAGAGTTTTACTCTAAATTTTGAATTTCTTTATAGGTTAAAACATTCATATTGTTGACTTTCCTAGTCTTGATTTGTTCTATTAAAGTTTTATGCCTAATTTCGAAGACAATACATTTCTAAATTTGAATCTTAAATACTTTTTTCTTAATGAATATTGTTTACATAACTTACATAATAGCACAATTATCAATACAGTTAAATTGGCGGTATACCATGGTACATACTGTGGTTTTAAGTAAAAAACCGCGGTATACCACGGTATATTTTTCTTGGAGGTACCAAACTCTAACAAGGAAGCAATACTATTAGTAATATGTATAAAAACTTGTTAAAAAGGCAAACAGAACTTTATTAATAAAGCACATTTGAGCGTAAAAAAATTTAACATCTACCTCTACTCCAGTATATCACATAATTGCATATGACGTTATCACTTGTGTCAATAAAAGATTGCTAAGAATTAACATTATAAGAATAAGTATAAACATTTTAATCTTCTTACAAAAAAACTCAAACAACCGTTGAAGTACTTCTCGCACTTTGATTTTTCGCCTGGGGACTGAAAGTCCCCTAGGCCTAAGTTAGCATACCACATTTCAAACACTGCTGACAATTTAACTGCGCTATGTGCGAATAACAACTGTAAACATGCGCTTTGGGAAAGTAGTGCAAGACAGACCAGATCAATCTTTTGTTTGAATATCGCATACGCTAAGAACATATTACAAATAAAAACAGTACGTATACAACATCAAACAATTGCAGAAAGGTATATAGCTTACAGGCTGCATTACACAATTTTATCTGTTTTAGAAATTACTGCACTGTTAGCTGATTACGGAAGATAATCATATGCATATCACGGAAAAGTACGGATATTTACGGAAATTTACGGAAACGTACGGAATTTGATATAAGAGTTTGTAGTTTGATTTTCAAATTTCTGATGTTTTTTTCATTGACAACTTTCTTATTTACAAACGATTAGATATATATTTACCTAAAAATGGATTTCTTTAAAAAAAAAGATACAATTTACGTACATTCCCGAGAAGGAACTCACGTGATCAAAATCACCCGCCATTTATTGAGGACGCTGCATGTCAAGGCCCAGTGAACGGTTTCACCGATTACAACTACAAGGTAACCAAGAATCATTTTTGGTTTTCCCTGTTATACACATTGTACAGTACTGTATTTATATTTCATTGTTGGTATTGCTTTGTTTATTTCTGTTTCAAGGTCTTGTCCTTGGTACACAATAATTTCAGATCCACATCATCAGATATTGCTTGAAGTTGAACAAAGCGCAGATTGAATTATTTTTATTGTTCTCTCAAACAATTGATACTGTTTTTTTCATTTAACGTACGTTTTATAATAAAACAAACTTCCCTGCCACCCATTCATTCTGTGTCATATACTAAATTTCGCCCTATGCACAGTCAGGGCTCTCGTTTGGCAAAATTTGGGGCCCCCTTAAAAAAGTATGTTTTTTTCCCCCCTTTTGCCCAAAAATTCCCCCTCGAAAAAAAAAATTATTTGAGAGCCGATACCGGGTACCGTAACCGGCGTTTAGTACTACCACGGTCCGTTTTGGACAGTTTATAGCGTCAGCGTAGTATTTCCGGTGCAAAATGTCGCACAATTCCTGGTCGTATCGGAAAAAATTGACAGTAAAAAGTGGATATGATATTTGATAGTGTTTTTTCTTTACATTTTTGATATGACGAAAATTCCCCTTTCAAAGAAAATTATTTGAAAATCATGCAAAATTCCCCCCTGATATGGACCCTGGCCCCAGTCTCAAAAGGCTAACGAGAGCCCTGGCACATTTTGACCTGCGCTTTCGGTAAGGTTCAGCGTAAATCAAGGTCAAAAGTTATTTTTAGGGGAGTTAATATATAGCCCCCACGCTTTCAGCGCTCACAGCGCTTTGATTACTTATAAAGGGACGTAAATCTTGTATTGACAATTACAGATACACAGTGCATCGGTTACTCCCCCTTATATAATTGCATTTGATTTGTAGAATGATTATGGGCTTGATATTTGATCTTACCAGTGGTTCTACTAACAAAAATCCGCAGTGAGCTGTCACATTGTAATTTTCAAGATCAAAAGAACACATTGCTCAAGTCCTCATTAACTTTGTGAACTGTAGAGTTCTCGGAATGATAAAGGGAGGTCACTCCCGAATTACGAATATCGCCGAGATCTCGAATCACGTGACACCTCAGTGATTTCCGGTGTGACTGAAAGAATCGAAAATTTTGCAATAAATTGGTCAATTTTTGTCATTACTTAAAGCCAAACGTGTCTGAATCATCGACTAAATAAAGCTTTACGTATTTAGCATCAAACCACCGACATTCGTTATGGTTTGAATAGATAATGCACCTGAAACTTGACAATGTCGTCCGTAAAAAAGTTTCTTTCTAAAATCGATTCAAGCAGTCAACAAAGTCCGCTAATTGGAAAAGTGTTTCAAGTTGGAAAGTTTAATGTGACCGTTGAAGATGTCATTGCGCAAGGTATGCAAGAAAACCTACTAAAACCTTGAAATAATTGTTATTTTTTGTGGTTCAGAATCAATGACAGGGCCTGAGGGGGTGGGTCTAGTCCTCTGGTAACTGGACTATCAGTCTGTAATCATATGTTAGACTGGTTGTACGGAAGTCGATTTCTTTGTATAAGAGTTCATAGACCATAATTAGAGTACAAATATCATTTGTATGGTCCTCACACACCCAGGTCAATATACATTAGCTTGAAATGGTCCGTCTGCTCTCAAATTATTACGTATAATGTTTTCATCAATAAGTTATACTTATAGTGGCAACAAGCCATTATAAAAACTTGAGTGTCATATGAAACGGTAGTTTTGTAAAAAGAGATATTTTAATGAGAAAATATGAGTATGAAGAATATTTCAGAACTGAGTGATAGGGCTGACCACCGGTTCCCATTTTGTATCGGTATATAGGGTTCGATTGATATATCGTATCGAATGTTCCTGTACCGATCAAGTAGCAATCAAAACAAAAATGATAAAAAAACGTTATTTGACCAAGTAGGCTCTCGGGGACGCTTGATATCGTGTTGTTGTACGCATACTTTTTACAAAAGTATACTAAAATAGCCGACGATGGTTCCACGGTACGCATGAAATTTTCGGGAAACGCGTGTCAAAAATCACCGCAATACACATTTTGACAGCTGATAAAATGTAAGGCGTCGTCTGTTTTATGCTCTCGGCCAATTAGAACATGAGGTTTTCCAATATTAATTACTGCACAGGTAGGCGGTCGTAACACCCGATAATTATCTGTGTATAATCAATTTAACTGTTTAATTTGCGATGTGTTTGCTGTGAAATTAGCGTGTTTGCCGATTAATTATCAGCTAATTACAGTTGTTTTTCGGAACTGTCGATTTTTTTCAATGATTCAATTAGCGGCGTCTATGCAGAGAAGTTACTAGAAAATTGACGTGTTTTAAGACATATAAGCGCTGTTTTTCGGGACCATTTACGAATTAAAAGAGAAATAATCACAGCTCATGTGTTAATTGTTTAATATGCATTTGAAAATAGCGGCGTGTTAGCATATAAGTGACTCGAAAAATATGTGTTTGCAGACTAATGTCCGCTAATTTTCACCACCATTTTACGATTAACGAGAAATGATAACTATTCAACTTTTAATTGTTTCAACTATTATTTGGCCACGTACTTGCAGAGAAATGACACTGTTTGCAATGAAAATTACGTCCTTTATTCTACCCGTTCACTATTTATATGTATATTTAATTTTTTTAATGAAAATTATAATTATATAAAGAACGCTGCCCTTTAGGGTAAATATACATGAAAACCAGTTTATTAACTGTTATATTTCAATAAAAGAGCAAAACTGTTGATGTTTCTCAATAGTTTCTTTTTCTTTAATTCATGGAAAATATCATATGATATATCGGATATCAGTCATTTTGTATCGATACGAATATTGCTTTCTGATACATAAGCTTTGTAAACACAACTTCCCACCTGCAGTCTTATCAATCTTGGTGAGTGATGTCATCGCAATCTCTCCTGTGGCAATGTATATTTGTTAGCATATGAACTTGGTAAAATCATTTTCATCTCATTTTTAAAAGACAAATTATTTTATTTGTAGAAGTATTCCAGGGGTTGGTATAGAATCCCAATATAGCTCTATATTCGCGGAAATATAATTACGCCATTCACAGTAAGAAATTATATTATTGAATTTTTATTAATTCTGTTACTAGTTAATAAAATGGAAAAAGAAACACTTTAAAATCTGTTTAACAATTTTCAAATTATAACAGACCTGAGTTTTGACCAATTCAAACAGGACTTTACTTCTGACTTTAAAAAGCGTGCTTCAATGAACATGGTTAATTAAAACCATTTAATCCATTTGATGTGGTTTTAATTGAGGTCTGTTTGCGCTAAGTAATAACTATTAAGTTCTTTTTATTCAAAGATGCCTAGTTCAAAGATGCCAAAAACGACTGTTTTTGTGTAAATTTGTAATTTATGTAAAAGCTTTGATGTTGACTGATTCCTGGACAAATGAACATTCTATTTTTATATTGTAATTCAGCCTTAGCTTAGAGATTTGATAATTATATCTGAAAAAAGTTTAAGATGGAATCAATTTATAAATGGGCTTTAACCAATTGCTAGGAATTTTTCAATTTCTAGATTCCAGCTGGAGGGTGGTTTTGATCTTATGCATTGTAATGCATGAGATAAGCTGAAATCATCTTCCTGTAAAGCAACTTGTCATTTGCTTGTTTTAGTTTAATAGCCTTTGGCACTAGTGAACTGTTTAGATGGTCTAAGTTTGCCCAGGAAAGGTGCATCAAGTGACTGTTGTGATTTGACTGAAATATTGTTGAAATTGATATAAATCATGTGCAAATCATGTATGTTCGCTGCTGACATAGTGAGCAATATCAATCCCAGTATAGTATATATTAAATGAGAATTGCTACTTAAGTAACTTGCACTTTATTACTGCTCTTACATTATCAATATGAAATTGGCTTTCTGGAGACCAGTCTAACATACAAGTATACTTAATGTCTGGTTATTAGATGACTCAAATAAATTCTAGTCCGAACAAGCAGTGACTGCCAATAATTTAACATCCAGATTGTGTATAATTTGTGACAGACAATCTTTTAATAGCCTAAAACACTGGAGCATTGACCATTGTTTACTGTAGAATAGTACTGAGTTTTAAAAACAGGCAGTCTGTAAACTTGTACTACCTCAGAAGGGATTTCCTATATGACATCCCTTTGTGGCCCAAAACAGCACCAGTCCTATTGTTTGTGTAACAGTGTTAGTTGGGACTAGAGCTGTACATTGGTGGGCATGTGGTCAGATTCAGTTTGCAACTTTGGGCTTACATTGACAAATTGAACCATGATCCTTCAGTTTTGACTTTGTCATAATATAACAGGTCACGCATTGCATTGACGTGTTACATCACACACCATTGTAACCAATTGTAAAATGCTCACTGTTGGTTGGCAGAAAGAAACTAAAACAATATTCAATGCTGCCGCATAATTTTCATTTTGAAATAACTTTGTCATCTGATTTTTAAGATTTTTATATGAATGGAATATGCTTGAAATTCATATTTGAAAATGCTGTGGGTTTTGTCATTTTGCCAGTCGTAGTATTGTATTGTGACAATGTGTTAATGATGAATTTAATGTCAGACATTCTGCTAACGATACATGTTTCACCACTGACACAAAGTCATGTGTAATTACTCTTGAAGAAGTTGAACACTGTTGTAAAGACATTGTTACATATTCAAAATAAGTATAAGAGCCTAACAAATTGTAAATGAACTGGCAGCTTTCACCATCAATTGTAATTTTCTATCTAAAATAATTCATTCATTTTTCAAACTATTTTAATTATCCTAGGTTGCGAGCTTGAGCCCCACTGGGTGTCATGACCGCATCTCCTCATATGACACCAGTACTGGTTTTTAGCTCACCTGGCTATGCCAGGGTGAGCTTTTCTAATTGATGATCGTCCGTCAACATTTTGATTCAAATGACATCTCCTCTGAAACCACTAGGTACTAAAAAAATAAGGTGTGAAAATGTTTAATACTGCTCAGGAGTGGCGAGGCATGCTGATGTAGGCACTTTAACATGTTCAGTGAACTGTCATGGCAGACTAAAGGTTTGCTTGTACATGTATCTGGTCTTCTGAGATATGTGTATAATGCGGAAAATGTTGGTCTTGATTTTGTTTTTAAAGAAACTCGCTTTAATGAAATCTCTGTGTGTTGTACATCAGCAGTAAAAGAATGAAATAATACATGTTAATTCATGAGTACTTTCAAGAGAAAGATAGTTTTGGTCAAAGTTCAAGTGACTGGTATCATCTGTCAACGTAGGAAAAACAAAAGTGACCATTATACCATGTATACAAAACTAAAATAGTACATAAACTTGTAACATTGAAGAAATCTTCTTATCAAAAACCATTGATTAGATTTTGAAAACAGTTCATAAAATGTTCCTGTATATGTGACCCATTTGTAAAATTGTTAAAAAGATGTCGTATTACAACCAATGGTAGCCAGGTGAGCAATATATGGCCATCTTCATCCTCTTGTATGGGAGAACTCATCGTTTAGAATGTTGCAAAATTCTGCTTTTCAAAGTGTTTATAAAGTTTCTATAGTTTCTATTACATGGGTTTCTACAAAAAATTGCCGTTAATATCACAGATTGTATACATTTTTGCTGACTTGTTGACATTTCAGGGGGATTTGCAGTTGTATTTTTGGTGAAGGCAGCGAATGGGAACAGATATGCCCTGAAGCGTATGTTTGTCAACAATGACCATGATCTTGCAGTCTGCAAGAAAGAAATCCATATAGCTGTAAGTTCTTACAAGCTCCTAAATGTTTCACAATTGTTTCCTCTTTTCAACAATCCAATCTTACTTAGAAAGGATGCAGTTTGTCTGTTGTCTGCTCATAAATAAAGGACCTAATTTCGGCAATGCAGAAACTGTATAAGTAATGATATTTTCACATTTATGAGACAGGAATGAACACTGTATTCCAGTGAGTTACCGTAACAGTGACTGCATTAGGGATTGATATTGGTCTGGTAATTTCACGCTTCCAGACAATAAAGCTTACTGCACAAAGATAATTTCAGACATGTGAATTTATAGCCTAATAATTGCTTTTCCTCTTGCTATATATATTTACTATTTTTGTTCATATGTTCCTATCAATGTGCAGAAATACGCTTTAAAGTTTAAGTGCTGTGGTATGTTACAGAAACAAGATTGAAACTAAATGGCCATAACGTAATGAATGCTATGAATTTCAAAATGGATTTTTTTTTTCCAGAGAACATTGAGTGGTCACAAGAATATTATACGATTTGTTGAGTCAAATGTCACTGTGACACCAAACAAAGTCTATGAAGTTCTCATACTTATGCAGTATTGTAGAGGTAACAGAACTTGTTTACACAAGTCATTGTCATAATTTTTTCATACTAGTCAACATGGTGAAGTCAAATTTTGCAGAAGGATAGGTAAAATTATAAAAAAAACTGACCTTGATATTTTAAAAGAACTTCGTACATTACTTTGGAAATTCTTTAAAATGTTCATATAAGGCAGAAGTACTCTTTTATAGGCTTTTTACTTATTATTAATAAAAAGAACATAAAATTGCTTTATCTTGGTGGGCACTTATGTATTGAATGAAAACAATTTGCATTATAATGCACAATATTTGAACTGTGAGATCACAGACTGCTTTAGTTTTTGAAAAAAAACATGTTGGTAAACAACTATATAAATTTAGAAAGACTGGGTCATAAAATCGGAAGTGTTGTAGACATCAATTAATTACAGTGAATGTAAATGAAATGCATCTTTTGATGGACTTTCAAAAAGTGCTAAATGTCTACATTTGATCCTTAAATAGTGCATGAAAATTTATTTTCTGGTTTGGTCTGCGCAATTCCTATTGATTATGCATGGCAGACCACTTAAAGCATCAACTGTTCTAGAAATGGGGAAGGTGTGAATTGAAATTAGAAGTCTGGAAAAGTACATTTTTTTGCATTATCACATGTCAGTACTTTTATCACTGCATATCTATTTATATCTATTTATTAAAACATTTCATTTAATGGTGCAATACATGAAATACACCTGTCTGAGCTGCAGCAGTCGGCATATATTGTGTATTTAATGAGTCCGGCATGTAATGAAGTGAAGGTAAAATTCTAGTAGTCTTATTGTTGAAGTTGATGTGAGCATGGCAGTTACCAGTTTTGTATTAATGAGATTGATATTACTGTATTTGAAATAGGAAGAAGTGCTATTGTATTTTAATGATTATTGTTACCTGTCACCTGGACTCAAATTGAAAGTCATACTATACATTACTATATTATGTTAAAGTAAAATGTAGATGAGAATACATTGTTTTTAAAATGATAAAGTATATGTTACACATTTCATTGTGTTTAAACATTGCAAAAAATTATATCGCATATGTTACACGTTTCATTGTGTTTAAAACTACTTGTGTTATCTATTATATGTAATATTTCAGGTTCTGTGATACAGTTGATGAATGATCGTATAGGTCAAGGTCTCACTGAGAGAGAAATCCTTCGTATTTTCTGTGATGCATGTGAGGCGGTCTCCCGACTTCATCATTGCCAAACTCCCATTATACATAGAGATCTTAAGGTAAGACCTCAAATAAGTTGTGTTATTGTATGTTGCAAATAGCTTTACCTTTTAAAAAAGGTAGAGTCTTCTCACTTTCTTTCAAACACAATTATTTTATTGAATCCTAAATGTAGGAGTTGCAGGTACATAGCAAACTCAGTAGAGAGGCAACTTTCCTACTGCTTGTCAGCCAATGAAGGAACAAGTCAGATTCTTCCTTATACATGTATTGGGCTTACCTTCTATCTGTTAAATATGGTAATTCCAATGTAGTCGTTTTGCCCCTAGAAAGTTTTGTATTTACTGATAAGCAGAATGTAGAAGTTACAGGTTTAACTTGCTGGTTATAATGATTTTGTAAGGCATGAAAATGTCTGAATAATTGTTTTGTTGTTTGTGGTGCAGATAATTTTAAGTTCTACTCTGGTACTGTAGGTATCTATATATATCAGAATTTCAGTAGTTACTGATGCTTTACTGCCTTAATTACATTTGAAGTCTTCCTGATAGCATTGTTTAGAGGGATGAAGAAGGCTGAATGAAATGAAGCACCATTAACACTCATTTGAAATGTTTATTTTACAGTTAGAAAATGTGTTAATATCAGATGAAGGGCATTATGTGTTGTGTGATTTTGGAAGTGCTACTGCACGGGTGCTAGATAAAGAGCAGCATGATATAAAACAGATAGAAGATGAAATACAAAAGTAAGTTGCTTCAGTTAATCATTTAAGTACAGTTGTCACAGTGTACAACCAGTAGTAAGCTGCGTTGACCTTTGCTTCATTCTATTGCTAAACAGGGAATTAGTCTGTTTGTCTATTTGAAAATTATAGTACTATCTCAATAAAACTGTACTGTTTATTATGCCCCCTTCGAAGAAGAGGGGTATATTGATTTGCAGATGTCGGTATGTTCGTCCGTCCGTCTGTCCATCTGCACGCATGATGGGTCCTTGGGTGGTGTGGCCAAGACAATAGAAATCTATTGTCTTCATTCCGTCTTTTGTCCCTTAAGTGGTCATTCTTTTGTTACTTAAGTGGTCACTCTATTGTTTGAGAACAATGGAAATACCACCTAATAACACCTTCGCATGGATGTCCGTCCGTCCGTCAGTCTACCAACTGGTTTTCGGATGATAACTCAAGAACGCTTGGGCCTAGGATCCTGAAACTTGATGTGGAGGTTGGTCATGACCAGTAGAGGACCCCTATTGTTTAGGTCAGTATGTCAAAGGTCAAGGTCACAGTGACCCAGAATAGTAAAACGGTTTCCAGATGATAACTTGAAAATGTTTGGACCTAGCATCTTCAAATTTGATGTGAAGGTTTGTCATGACCAGCAGATGACCCCTATTTATTTTGAGGTCAGGTGGTCAAACTTCAAGGTCACGGTGACACGTAATTGTAAAACAGTTTCCAAAAGATAACTCGAGAACGCTTGGGCCTAACATCTTGAAACTTGATGTGGTCGTTAGTCATAACCGGTAGAGGACCCCTAAGGTTTTGAGATTAGAAGTTCAAAGGTCAAGGTCACAGTGACCCTGAATTGTAGAATGGTTTCCACTCAATAACTTAAGTAAGGAGTGACCAATTGCAATGAAATTTGGTTTGTAGGTAGTTTGCGGGGAGAGGAAGCTTGGGTTGCATTTGGGGTCACTAGGATCAAGGTCAAGGTCACTGTTACTGAAAATAGAAAAATGGTTTCCGCTTAATAACATGAGTAAGGAGTGACCAATTGCAATGAAACTTGGTGTGTAGGTAGCTTGCATGCAAAGGAAGATTTTTCTTTTAAATTTTTATATTGTTTTAATTTTTTTTCTCTTGAGGTGGGGGGGGGGGGGGGTCCGCAAGGTCACTGTTACTAAAAAAAATTTTTTCAATTGTTTTCAGCCCCCCACCCCCCCCCCTCCCCCCCAAAAAATATTTAGGGGTCAAGGTCACTGTTATTAAAAACTAAAAATATATATTTTTTTTTTTCAATTTTTTTTTTTATTTTAAAATTGTTTTGCACAAAAAAACTTTTTTTTTGGTCCAAGTCACTTCTAAAGATAGATTTTTTTCAAATTTGTTTTTTAGTTTTAAATTGTTTCACACAAAAAAAAAATTTTTGGAGGTCAAGGTCACTTTGTAAAAATGGATTTTTTTTTTGAATGTTTATTTTCTTTTTTAATTTTTTTTGTATTCTACAATTTCTACAGATGCCGTTTTCACGAATTTCACACTGACTTTTACTTCAAAAACTGTTCCTTTCATAGTACAACTTTTGCATCAAAGGGGGCATTTGTGTTTTACAAATAGCTCTTGTTAAATGAACAGTGTAGGTTGTTATCGAAGTGTGTGTTTGTACAATGTAATCTACATTAAATTTTGTCATTAACACAGAAATGCTTGTTTCAACAGAATCAGTGTAAATAATTATGATGAAGAATGTAACTATGTACTTTTACATGAAACTGAGACTGGATTCTAAAGTTTTTTTTATAAGAATGTGGCCTTTAAAGCAAATAATCAGTTTCATCTTTTAGGGTTTTTTTTTAAAGTTGTGATGGTTGCTAAACTCTAACTGGTGTTAGATGTATGAATTACAAAAACTGCCTCATTACAACTATTATACACTTCACTAGCTCATGAAGTATGTTGTTAAATGGGTGATGAAAAACGTTTTTCTTAATATGTTTCATTGTGTAATGTTTTTATTACCAAATTATTCAAATGTTTTATGAGATCACAGTTGATAACATCAGTATATATGCAAACACTTTGTCCTTGATATTTGTGATATACTTTGTAAATATTAGAATTACATTAAATAGAATATATGTGGAGAAAATATCATCATGTGAGTAGTGTTAAGAATTGTAAAATTTGTACTGGTTTGGTAAACTTAGGCTTTTGATGGGTGCATTCCTGGTTTGGTTTGTCAAAATAAATATTCAGTGATTGAATATGACGCTAGAAATTGACGTACATGTGTTTGTTCCAGATATACAACAATATCATATAGATCACCAGAGATGATAGACTTGTATGGAGGGAAAGCCATTACTACCAAAGCTGATATATGGGTAAGTAAACATTGATTTATGCCCTTTAGTGCTTTCATTTGCAAACATTCCGTTGTTAGGTATGATCTCGCATATTTTCAGTGAACAGATATTGGTCACAAATGATAGACACATTGATTGTAACAAACACAAAAATAAACAGGGTCTAAGACATTCTGAGATGTTATAAAAGCAATGTAACTAATAAAAGAAATATAAAAGCTGTTTTATGTCTTAACATATATTATACAATGATATAGTATAACTGAGAAGTGTACCATATTTATTTCAGGCATTAGGTTGTTTGTTATACCGATTGTGTTTCTTCACTCTTCCATTCGGAGAAAGTTCCCTTGCCATCCAGAGTGGAAAGTTTACTATACCAGATGATTCCAAATACTCCAAATTTACACACTCTCTTATAGGTATATTTTATAAAATTACACATTAATTTTACTCTAAATACTTTCTAGAACTTCCAGTTTGGACTGTAACATTTATAAAGTCACTGCCTAAAAGCTCACCTAAGCTTTAGGCAAAGCTGTTGTGAGAAGCTTCTCTTAAACATGCATTCTAACAGCAAAATAGGTCACTAGGTAAAATGAAAAAAAACAAGATGTGTCAACTGTGTATCAGTTTAAAAGAAACATGGTTAAATTTCCCCCCAAAATATGTCGATAAAGTACAAAGTTGGGTCATACATGTCATAAAGAATCAAATCTTTGGTCAAGGAGTACCATTGTAGAAAAACCTAGTAAACTGTTTAAAAAGTAAAATAATTTACCCATCTTCACAAAATTTGTGCGGAATGTTAATGTTCAAGGGCTAATAATAAGTCTGCACTGGTGTTTGTTTCCATTCTGCGGGAAAGAAACATTATTTCTTGGAAAAAGGTCTTATCTGATTTGTCATAAAGTGGTTTCCATTACTTGTGTTCGATCGAAGTGTTGTAGGCAACTGTACTATGATATGAACTGTTATAAATGATGCACTTTCAGCATACATGTTAGAAATGGATCCAGACAAAAGACCAGACATATATCAGGTTGCCAGTGTAGCATTTAGACTTGCCAGAAAGAGCTGCCCAGTGCCAAATATGAATGTAAGTAGATTTGTTTTAGCTATTGATCGCCAGCTTTAAAAGTGTTGAAATATCATTTTGAGGGAACCGATCCAGATATCTGTATAAAATATGAGGATAATAGGGTGTTTTAAATAGCCAAGTGCAAAAGATATTTCACTGACTATACTATAACTTCTTTGCATTGTTTTTGTAGATGTTAATGAATGTTCAATGTAGTCAGTACTGGTATATATTATCAAGCTAAAAAAAAAGAAGTACAGACAATGTTAGAAAAATGATCAAGTAAGATACAGGTGATCTTAATTACATGTTTACATTTTACATTAGGGAGCTCTTGTACCCGACATTGGTAAACTTCCAGTACCCCTGACAGACAGTGATGCTAGACAAGTTAAAAACACTGTCAAGTAAGTAAGGCTTCAAGTGTCCAAAGGCAGAATAAGTACAGTGAATTTAGGATAATGTAACAATGTCACAGTGACAGAGTTTATTTGACTGAGTAAATACAGTGGTTACTTTAAAGAATAAGAACTTTCTTGTACCTATGTTTATATGTTGATCTACCTTTCAGTGCAATTGTTGTAAAACTGTTGTGTACACAGTTATCTGTGACATCATTGTCTCATTAACCTGAATTTACTGTACATCTGAATAAAGAGTGGAAACAAAGTTCTTTGGTCAGTTTGTTGATGTACAACTGATGTTGGCAGTACTGGAGAGTTTCTTAAGACAATATTTACTACAGATTCTTGCAAATATGAGGAATGTATAATCATGATTGTGTTCTTTAGTAGTATTAATATTTGCTGTAAATTAATGCATAAAAATGTTAAGCAGAAATGATACCTTTGTTAAGTTGTGTTTTAATGCATCTTTGTAGCAGTAATTTAATCCTTAAAGTTATATAACCCTTGAAAATGGTGACATTAGTTTATAGCTAAGAATGATGCTCAAAACACAGTGGATGCTTTAAATACATATAAGAAATAATTTTTAGCTTTATTTTGTTACCGAAAAATAAATAAAGATATGCATAACCGAAGGGTGGATTTTTTATTTTTGACTAGGATAGTCAAAAAGTTTTACAGATTTCCTCTATGTTCAATGTGAATGAAACTGTTTACGATCGTTTTTTTGGGTTATAACTAGGCATGTTTATTTTTGGAGTTATCCTGTTATGTTTTTTTAAATTTTGATGGTCCTGATTAAGTAGAGAGCTTTTGCAGAACTTCTACATTCAGATGTAAGAAAGATTGTAACATGTTTGATATTACTGTAGGTCTACCCCAGTCACAACAGTTGAAAGTACTACTGTAGCTCCTCGTCAGAGACCCAAGGGACAGAACTCTAGTACAACTAGTGGATTGGCTCCCCCTGTTCAAACTTCTATTGCTCCCAGAAGAAGACCTCAAGCAAGTTCAAACAATACAGGTAGCTTTCTAGTTTCTTGAATTGTCAGTTTTACAGTCTCTATAATTGAAAACCAATCCTTAAGCTTTGAGACTAGAATATTGTACTTTTCACTAAAATGTTCTAGGATATATGTGAAAAATGTGCTAACAGTACTACAGATTTTTTCCTAGCTATGTTGTTTATTATTTTGAATATACAATAAATATTATTCTGGTTTTTGCAAAGCTATCTCTTTTGTTATTGAATAAGCTTTCCCATGCTGGTAGACTCTCCTTTGAGTTTTATTAATTACATTAATTTTTGTCAGTGGTTGTGTCTCAAATGTTTGATTGTCTTCATATTGAATCAGCCACAAAGAATGACCTGCTCACTGTTGTTTCTGATGTCTTTTTCTGTAGCTGTACTGATACACATTGTAAAATGCTACTTTACAGACTCAACTGCTCAGCAACAAGCTCAAACATTAACCCAACAACAACAGTTACAACAACAACAGCAGATGCAGCAACATTATGCTCAGCAACAACAACAACAACAGCAGCAAGTCAGTATGCCTGCTGGTGTGCCACAAACACAGGTACATATTGTCTATTAGATTCTTATTCATCAAAGTCAAGTGGATAAGGTTGTTCACTTTAAATCACTATGCCCCTCACTGATTGAGGGTCATGGGTTTGAGCCAGCAACCAAGTTGACTCCTAGTAGATTTCTTTAAGAGCATATTTCACATTCTAGCAATCTATATACTAAAACAAAAAGGTGATGCCAGTAGTGTGATAAACAATGCCTCCATTGATAGTGGGAGTAGAATAATACAAAACTATATGCTATCACCTGCCTTTATTTGTTTTATGCAAAGTACAATGCTGATTGGTATTGATTGGAGTTACTTGATTTACTCATTGTGTCATGTTTATTCTGGTAATCAAATGGCACATTGAAAACTGCTGCATTGACTGCTGAAGAATCTAAACTCACTTTTTGTGGAGTTATATGCTCTTTGTAGTGGGGACAGTGTGTAATACACTTAACTGTGCCATGTGTCCTTTAAATGATCTTTTAGTATGTGAAACAATGCTTGTAGGGAACATAGCTAAAAACATTCAACAGATATACTTGATATTTAGCACAATGAAAAAGGATTTTCAAAGGAAGTGTAATACAAATGAATTGAAACTTGTTAAGTTTTAATTCGCAAGAAGAGAACCTGTGTGTGTCCATCCAAAAACAGAGGCTTCGGGGAGCATCCATTGGTGTTAACATTGCTCTTGTTGTTCCTGTTTAAGTCACAGCCAATCCTCCATAAGTAGTCAGAAAAAGTACTTGTCATGTTGTCCAAATAAAGGGATTTCAAACCACACCAGAACAAGGTTTCTTTTATAGTGTCCTGTTTGTTGCGAAAATGTTGTTCAACCTTTGTCCATTTCTATTGCATATCTATTTAGCTCACCTGGCTATGCCAGGGTGAGCTTTTCTGATCGATGATTGTCCGTCGTCCGTCAACATTTTGATTCAAATGACATCTCCTCTGAAACCTCTAGGCCAATGTTGATAAAACTATGCAGGAATGTTTCTTACCAAAATTGTTCAAAGAATTCCATTCCATGCAGAACTCTGGTTGCTATGGCAACAAATAGGAAAAACTTTAAAAATCTTCTTCTCTGAAACCACAAGGCCTAGAGCTTAGATATTTGGCATGTAGCTTGTCTAGTGGACCTCTACCAAGATTGTTCAAATTATGACCCCGGGTCAAAATTGACCCCGCGGGTGGGCCCTTAGTTTTTGCATAGGCATATATAGGGAAAACTTTTAAAAATCTTCTTCTCTGAAACCACAAGGCCTAGAGCTAAGATATGGCATGAGCTTGTCTAGTAGACCTCTACCAAGATTGTTCAAATTATGACCCCGGTTCAAAATTGACCCCCCACCCCTCGGGGTCACTTAGTTTTGCATAGGAAATATAGGAAAAACTTAAAAATCTTCTTCTCTGAAACCACAAGGCCTAGAGCTTAGATATTTAGCATGTAGCTTGGCTATTGGACCTCTACCAAGATTGTTCAAATTATGAGCCCGGGATCAAAAATGACCCACCGGGGTCACTTAGTTTTACATAGGCTTATATAGTAAAAACTTAAAAAATCTTCTTCTTTGAAACCACAAGGCCTAGAGCTTAGATATTTGGCATGTATAATTGGCTAGTGGACCTCTACCAATATTGTTCAAATTATGACCCCGGGTCAAAATTGACCCCCACCGGGGTCACTTAGTTTTGCATAGGAATATATAGTAAAAACTTTAAAAATCTTCTTCTCTGAAACCACAAGGCCTAGAGCTTAGATATTTGGCATGTAGCTTGGCTAGTGGACCTCTACCAATATTGTTCAAATTATGACCCCGGGTCCAATCCCCCCCGGGGTCACTTACTTTTGCATAGGAATATATAGTAAAACTTTTAAAAATCTTCTTCTCTGAAACCACAAGGCCTAGAGCTTAGATATTTGGCATGAGCTTGCCTAGTAGACCTCTTTTAAAGTTTGTTCAAATTATGCCCCTTGGGTCAAAATTGACCTTGCCGGGGGATCTTTGTTTTACAAAGGCGTATATAGGAAAACTTTTTGGTATATAACAATATCTAGTGATCTTCCACCAGGCAAGTGGACTTGTACCAAGGTGAGCGATATAGGGCCGCCCTCTTTTTTAATAGATTTTACTGACCATTATTATTTCATTTCTTTGCCCTTCCATTTTGTTCACTGCCATTTTGCGCTTAATTTGTGATGGCATCTTTCAAACAGATGTAGAAACATGCAAGTTTGCACTAGATTTAGAGTGCTGGGCAGAAGTCGGCTGTATCTAATGATAAAATGTTCCCCAATATGCTGGACATTGTTCGCTGGAATTATATGAACGTGCTAACTTGTGTAAAAGGATTGAGCTTTGAGCTTCTTTAACATAATGTTTTAGTTTAATAATAAGTATAATGAATAAAACAATTTGAAGATATGAAGAGCTTTTCTCATAAAAACTATTATAGTCTGTGGACATTTTTCGCCGCTCAAATGTTCCCGTTTTATTGTCCCACACTCCAACTACCCGATACTGAAGAGTTTTCATTTGCATGTACATCATAAGATATCCGAGAGAAAGCCACAAGGTATCAGTCCAGTACATAAGAGGTAGATTACATAAAAAAAATACCCCAAAATAAAGCTCAAGCCAATGTAACTTATTTTGTGGGTTTTCAGTTAAGACAAACTTATCATGAAAGTTCCTGTGAAACAAAATGTTATCATCAATTTCTGGTTTACCAAATTTTCTAAAATTCTCACAGATTCTGACT
Source organism: Saxidomus purpurata (assembly GCA_022818135.1). Classification (NCBI taxonomy): domain Eukaryota; kingdom Metazoa; phylum Mollusca; class Bivalvia; order Venerida; family Veneridae; genus Saxidomus; species Saxidomus purpurata. Next base: position 3,077,131 of record JAFMSR010000002.1, on the reverse strand, counting down.
GAATAATTTCCATCTCCTTTTCTTAAATATGTTAAATTCCTCTGCTCTACAGCATACAGGTTTATACTCAACGGATCAGCAAATCCTACTATACCATATGTTGTGATATATTTGTAAAGCTGTTTGAGTTGAAGGTATATAACTGCTGGATGAATACTGGACCTATAAAATCTCAGAGTAGTGATGCTAGCAAGTTCCTCTGCGGAAACAAGTGCAGTGGAACATACATCCGCTTTTGTAAATACATTTCGTAATGCTGTTTTGCTTATTATATTCATCAGTAATGGCAAACTTTTCACTTTATCAGTGTTATAGTATTCTTTTATATTAAGTTCTTGTCCATTAGATATGAAACAATTCAGCATTTCAACTAAGCTCACTTGCTGGTGTTTTGTAATTCTTCTTGCAAATAAGTTTCTGTCAGGAATAAAGTAATTAGCAAGTTTCTTCTGTTGTATGGACTGTTTGAGAAATACCAGAGTGTCCTCAAGTCTGCAATATATGTGTTCTGTTTTAAATTCGCTCATAGGATATTTCTCTGCAGTCCAGAACATAACATTTTTCATGATGTAAGAAGTTATATTTTTGCACTTGGGTTGAAATAAATGCTTAGCCATTAATTTGAGAAGAACTAAGACTTTGGTTTGGGCATCATTAAAGGATCGGATAAGATGAAGTTCTGCCATAACAAAACTTATCCTCCACTGCATTTTGTAAGTTTTACATCCCCGATCACCAACTGGTACAACATACAATGGTAGTAGTGGTACAAGTTCTATTAATTTCTGAGAAGGCCAGTCATTTTGTCTCTTCCTTTGGCTCCAGGCTTGAAGTATATTTTCACAGCTACATGGAAAAGCACGCACAAAATCAAACCTGTCTACAGATAGTTTTTGTATGTCCACATTTGACAGATATAATTTACAGACAAGCTTTGGAATTACATTGTTTTGGTATTTTGGAATGGAAGGCCCCTCTTGAGCCATGACAACTGCTCCATTATATCTGATGTAGATATCATCATTTCTTGACATGTATTTATGGCTTGACAGGAATTGTCTTCCATTTCTATTTTCAAGTGCATACTCTATCAGCTTGAAGTTTTCATGTTTTCCTGGAAAAATCAGTTCTAGTAGACAGTAACCTGCTGGTACGTTCTGCCGATGTAGCTTGAACACAGTTCTCTGACATTCCAAAATTTCTTTCACGTTGTCTGTACACCAGATAGAATGATATATCTGCAAAGCATCTCTATCACTGCCACCAAACCATAGTCCAATACCTTCTCTTTGACTCCCCATTAATATCCTCTCTACATCATCTCTGCCATCAAGCTTTTTTGTTACCATAGTGACAGCACGAGACACCTTTTCTACACAGTGAATTCTCTCCCATACTTGCTGTCTGCTGTAGCCAAAACAGTCTAACCAGACACTCAAAACAGTTGAAATGTCTGGTGATGGCACAAGTTGGCTGGTCATTTTTAATGGTTTGGTTCCAACTACCTAGAGAAAAAATAAAACAATAAAGAATGTTTATAGTAGAACTGATATCTATACTGGTTTGTGTTTAAGATGAGTATAATAAGGCATGTTACATTTAATTTCCAAAATTGCTTGCCTTTTCAATGGAAAACATGTATTTTTTAAGAGCAGTGTACATGTGTTTATGCCCTATTACTTATGCATTGTTACTGGGGGAAAAGTAGTCATATTCCTTTTATGGAATTTATTCTTAAAAACTGAAAATATCAGAATGAAATTTTTAATTTTACTAGCAAATTATTTTACTTGTTTCTTCAATATTTGTATTGTTTATTTAACAGGAATGACTTTTAAGCAAAGAAATGACAAAAATATTTTTTACCTTTTGTAAAGTCCTTGCGACTAAATAAACAGTCTTACAAATACCATTTAAATTACACCTAATCAATCATTTGATACTTTAATTTTCAGACTACATTAATAAAGCAGTGATCACAGTTATATCATAGTATTCAAATTCTTCGAAGTGTAGATTAGTTTTGAAAAGAATATTGCAAAACTTAATGTTAAGAGATCTGATTGGAATATTGCATGAACTAGCAGTTACTGTAATTTAGATCAATATTGAATCAAGTCCGCTACGTAAGTATTTGTTATACATTTTACAGCTGTCAATTATTGTGTATGTAATAAGACAGGAAAAAATTATTTTCAGACCCAAGGTTACCCAAATCAAGTAGC
>JAFMSR010000002.1:3039746-3074406 GCA_022818135.1 Saxidomus purpurata | reverse complement strand
TCTCATCACTCGATAAAATGATGAGGTCGTTACAGCTTTTTTTGTCAACTTGTTTTTTTATCGTTAGCCGTTATTTCAGACACGATCCGTTAAATTTTTATTTTATGTTTTATTCAGTATGGAGTAAAAAGTCATGTCTAAAAGGCACTAAAAATATAACTCAACTTCTGTGGTAAATACTAAGAATTAATAAATAATGATAACAAAATGAACTAAAATGTAAAATAATAATAACGTTTGCACTAAAATCTTTTTACACAACCGTTTAACAGTTTTGCACTCGCTAGCTGTGTTAACTCACACACTGACGACCAAAAACAAATGAAACATTCAATTTTGTTTTTTGGTTTCGAAAAAATAACTTAACACCATAGCTGAACATGATTAGGTAGAGAGGTATCCAGATCGAAAGTTGTGAGTTTTATTGTGGTATACAAAATGATAGAGGAAAGGTCTGTAGTTAGCTAACATTCACGATGTATGTGTGTTTCCTGCATAAAAGCATAACCATGCCTTTTAACCCTTATAACTAATTTGCTGTGACCGCAGAGAAATTCAATCCTCCCGACCTTCGGGTCTTGTGGCCAGCTAGCCACTTAACCGTAATCATTTTGCCGGTCATAAAACGAAATAAGGCATTCCAAGTTGTTTGTATATTTCTTTTAGTTTGAGTTTGTTTCAAACAAAACCAGAAAGTCATAGACCCAAGTGGTACATATAACATGGCGATAGTGTATGATCAACAATGCAACATGTCACATTCAGACCTTGGTTGATAAAATCAGAGGTTTTGAAATACGACGTCATTTAGAGCCATATAACGTCAATCAACGTCAAATCTTTTCAGTCAACGCCCAGAATCACTTGGTCATGATGGCTTGAAGTAAGAACGCAACGATCTTACAAAATGTATTGCAAAGTCTGAACTAAACACCATAGCGATATGTGACTAGAATATAGTTTGAAATCTTATTAACGCAGCTAGTTTTACGTACTCCCCCCTGATATCCGCTGTCAGTTTTTGCTTGGTGAGGTATGTCACACACCTCCTTATTCTTTTTGGATTTTGAGTATCAACTAACTCTCTAACTGTGTCTCGGAGCTCGGGTCAGCGGATAAGATGTATTTAATGTCAGCTTGCATTTCTTTTCGTAAAGTATCACGGCAGAAACTCGTTAGCTAGAAGAATGAAGTCTTCCGAGTGATTACCCAAGAATTTTTCTTCAAATAATTATATCATATTGTATTTCCTGACTGTGTCATTTTAATAGTATGAGACAATTAACCTAATTAAAGTTTATTTTTAACCACAACGGATTAATTTACAGATAAAACTTCTGGCGCACGTGATGTATTTACTTTGTTTGTATGTGTTTGTGACTAATTATGTATATGATATCTCTATGTGGTTTGAAGCAAGTACTGGTTTAAGTGTATAATAACCAATGGTGAAATCAGCTGCAATAACTGCATGAATACAACAAAATGGACTCAGTGTATCACTTTAAAACGTTAAGTGCACAAAACGACCTGACAACAAATGTAACTCCTCCGCGGTACTGGCAGTGGTGGCACATAATAGGACCAGTTTCAAGTCTTAATGTTTCTAAATTTCAGATTGTGTCTCAAGTTTATTGAATGTCTACCTTTGCCATTCGTGTAACATAATCAAAAGAGAAATATACATTTTATGACTAAACTGGACCAATCACTAAATGCTATAAATACCCCCTGCAAGTCTACTTTGTCAACTTAAGAAGTTATAAGTGAAGGAAAAGAATACCTTGTAAAAAAAACTAAAATAGAGTTATGATTGTTGGCAAATATCTCTGTAATGAGTCAAGATAGAGTATTTTAAGCTTGTCACTGCACTTCCTCTCATTGTGCTTGACCATTGTATGAAGTTGTATTGAATTCCAACCAGTAGTTTTCAAGTCATGTCCCGGACAAGAAAAAAATAACTTTTTTTCGGGGGTATAAAAACAGCTTGGCTCTGCACTTTGAGTTTCCTTTTTTGTCAGTAAATCTTAAGTGAGTTTCCAGCTGTCCAGTGTATAAAACTAAAGTAGGGTAAAAGTCAAATGACAGTTAATTAGTACAAGTTGACCACACGCAGCTCCTAGAATAATGCAATAGAAAAAGGTTAAGGTAATGCATAAAGTATGATTTTAAAATATGTCTCTTCTACAAAGATATTAACTATATACAATTAGTCCTAAGGTTACACATGTTGCATAAAGAATATGTTAGGAATTAGGTTTACACCTATTATAAGTGCTCGATCTATACCTTTCTTATGAATAGTTTGGGCTAATGAGAGGGGTGTATGTCAAACATTCACCAACTGGATGTGAGATTCGCTTACAATAACGCAATTACGCATACTTTTCTTAACCACAATATGACATGTTTTGACTTCTTTTGCCATAGATTTTTTTTCGAATCATCTGGTTCATCTATTGTATAGCGAATTATTTTGTAACCATGCAAATTTTGACAATTTCTAAAAAAAAAAAAGTAATATTGTTGGTATAACTTTATTTTGACATTGCAGCAAAGAATATAATTATTGAAGTTCAAGGTATGCTGCGCTTTAGGTATCCGAATAATGACATCAATTTTTGTTCGAATTCAGAAACAATTCGTACTGATACTTGATTTGATGTCAACTTGGAATACCGCTTTATGTCTTTATCATTTTAATTTAGTGCTAATCAAATGATCTGAAGTGACATCGCCACCGCTGCCTGGACAACTTTGCTTAAATCTGCTTCGAGAAGTTATATATTCCAGTTTCAATTCTCGCTGTATCAAAAATCACGGTTATTTGCAGGAGAAGCTTCGAACGTGAGTTAATCACTTCATATAATCAGGAAACTGTTTTTGATATAAAATGCCACTATGACCTTGACCTTAACTGGAATTATATCAACACCAATTGAAGATATTCATTCATAGTATTAAAATAGTATGAACTTGTTGAGGCGTTTCAAGAATTGTTATTGAATGTTAAGTTGTCTTCATAAACTGCATTTATTTTGTATTCAAATCAATTTTTCGCGAAATACAGTTGCCAGAAGTTCTTTTTTATTTGTTGTGTCATCTTTGAAAAAAAATACACGGTGTAAGTTGCAGTTATTTCTAACATGTACTTATCGATTTAAAAAGCAAAGTGAGGTTTGTTTCTAGTAAATAAAAGTCATTTCCGCCTGCAAGACATCTTTCTTGGTTTGATAAAATAGCTACTTGTAATTGTGCTCCTTGGACTTTAAACTGTTTGATTTGAGAAAAAGCTATGGTTGGGTCGATGCCTTCGTACGTAAAGGTTTGAATCCTTGCTTCTGTCGTGTAATAATTTTGGCAGCCAGAATCAGTGTGTTGACCTATGAAATTTATGTTTAAACGAACCTATATTGCCGCAATGGTTAAATCCGTTTGATATCACTGAGACAGTGTATCAAGACCGGAAGGGTTGATCTTCGTACCACGCGCTTTGTCATTGATTCTTATGGATATAATTGACTGCAATTTTCAGCGTCACTTTGTTGAAAAATGTATAAAAAACAACAACAAATAAATGCAAAAAATATTTACGTGGGAAAGTAATTATTACAACATTACTATGCATATGAAAGACTATTCAAATGCAAGTATCATTTTTCATTTTAATGAGGACCATAAATACAGTAATATCGAGTTGAATGGGAAGGTCATAAATAAACTAATATAAAACTGAATAAAAACTTGCATTTTACGCAACAGTCAAGACTATCATATTTCCCATTTTCAAATTCTAGATTCGTTGATAATATTGTGCTTCATGCTTCTGGAATTTTTATTGAAAGAAATGTAACGGTATGTACCATATATTAAAGTGAGTAAGAACATCTGAAAATGCTTACTTTCAGACAACAAATGAAACGTCATCCCCTATCCCATGCTGCCCCTCCCCTCCCTCGTTTAGTCATCACACAGAGGACAAAAGTCGGGATACAGACAGACACATGACAGAGAATATCAAATAATAATATACATGTATGTACCGATTTCCTACTGAGTGATAATCAAATGAACACTTTATACATTCTTGTTCGACACAATATCCAGGTGTCGTCTGTCTTCCTGCCTAGCAGACGGTAGTAAGCGATAATAGCAAGGAATGATTAAATATCTAAAATGTATGTAGGAATTGCAAGGGTTTTAGCGTCAGAGAACCTAATACTTTTCATTTAGATTTTAATGTCTGAGGTAATACATGTATGTTTTAGTGCATTCTGGTATTATGAGCACCTTTGTGCCAGTAAAAACTATAGTCAGTTTTGTTATTTAGATAATAATTGTATTCCCGTATAAAAACGAATCAGTTATTTAAACAGCGAATAAATACTAGTATGCACTTAGAGTTTTAAATTAATTAATTGCTGCATGCATGCATGTGCCTGTGAGGTTTTAGAATTAATGTACGTCAATAGAATCTCTTGACCAATGAAGAACTTCATACCATAATCGTCAGTACAGTTGCAGTCAGATTTCGGTTATAATGTAATAAAGGTCGGGCAATCCTAAAAGCTTGAAATAATCCATGTTAATCTATGCCCGGTGTAAGTCTGTCATATCCCGGCCAATGATTGTGAATAATTGAAATCTCTCTAAGACTTCTTTGAATTGAAAAGCTTGGTATTGAAGCATGTGTTGGGTACTAAGGAACATTTCTATATCTATAAGTTGTGCAGTGTTAGCTGTATGGCAGTTGTCAAACAACAAGCAAGTGAACATTCGTTGTTATTTAATCAAAATAGGAATATCTTAATTGTATTGGCATATTTTGAAAAGGAGAGGCTTGAAATCGTGTCAAATGTCATTCGAACAGTCATTCAACCTGGGTGGACATGTCTTTTACTCAAGCTACTGTTCAATGTTATCAACTATCTGGAACTCCCATGTCTATATAAGAAAATACCACTACCCGGCATTAAAACACCCCTCCCTGTCATATCATAGATACGAACTAATTTCATAAGTGGTAGCATAGCTAGATTAGCTTCCTAACCGTATGTGGCCATTGTAGCGATTTCTTCGTCACCGGGCTTTCTAACACACCGTTAGTGAATGTCACAAATGCATAATTCTTACGGTGCCATTCAGTTGTCTGGTAAAAAATAGTTTTATATTCTTTGTGTATACGTCTCAAAATATAATGTGATATGTTGTTACTATTAATTAATATCTTTGAATATGACTGATGACAACTTGTTTATGCTGAAGTCGAAATGAATTTCTGATAGTTCTGTTTTGTTTTTGTGAAAATTGTGTACAGTGCAGACGCAATACATGGCCTTCTAAGAAAGTAACTGTGAACTTGAAATGTGTGATCTTGTTCTGTTTTACCAAAAGTTTTTTGAAATATCATTGAAATTTAATTTGGTAGTTTAATGTCGTTTGTATGCGACACTGCTTTGGACTGTTCCTATATGCGGAATAGCACTTCACGGGTCTGTCTTCAGTTTGCGTTGATTTAAGGAAGTTCTACATGATAAATTATCCTAAAAATATTGGCAAAAGTAATTATATCTAATGTTATTTGTCACTGTGTGTAAAAGAATGGTGTCATAAAACAAAATCAGAACTACGTGAACGATATGTAAATACTTAAATACTACTTAATAACAAAGAAATACAGCTTCAATAAATTCCTGATCTATACAATATTTCTGAACGGTGTCAGCGTGTTTTTATACTGTGAAATAAGAGATCCTCCAAATAAGCAACCACAACACCAGACCCCAAAAATAACACATACAAAATATAATAAACCGTCCATCCCACCCCGAAAATGTCAACTTTTATGTTTCGGCAGTATTTCAGTTTTGCCTACAACTATTGTTCCTGGGAAAGACCCGTATTAGACAGGCATCCTCAGTACGGAAATGCCAACTTTATCGTATAAAATGGTCAGACCGGTAGCCGGGGATCGAACCCGTAACTCATCCATCCGTATAAAGACGATAACGGACAATGAACACGGTACAGATCATCTGTCAGAAGCTTTGTGTTGATTTTGCTAATAAATTTTGTTTTAATGATGAGAATAAAGACGAAAGTTTTGAAATTGCACAAGAAAATGTAATTCAAAACATACGTTTAAGTTATAATTGATTTCAACAAATTTGCCTGTTTTTAAGGAGCATATCTCTAAATGTAGAATCTATCATATAATATTTGATTAAATTTCAGTTTATTTTCTTCTTCCTTTATTTCACAGACGCCGTATATTCTAATATTTAACATAACTGTCAAATTAACAGTATATTATACCCTGGGTTGGCGACAAACCCTAACCCTTTAAAAAGCTAAGTGCGCCATGAAATATTAATTATACGGCAGATAATATTCATCTAACACAAAAATACAGACAGTAAGATTGCTTAGATACATTTCTAATTTCATCAGCATATTATACTTTTACTATATTACATTTTGCATAGTAAAATCATCTCTGTCATTAATTTTCTTGCCAAATTTATTAAATTTAGAATCTTTGTACTTTGATATGCACCAATTTGTTTTGGTTAATAACTGTGCTCTTCTTATTCCAGGCAGCAGACGAATGAAAATGTTTTCTTTTTCCAAATAATGCTCAATTTTGCACACGAATTATTAAGATTTGTGGACTTCAAACCAATTCTAATCTTAAAGTCGAGGTGCGAGCTCATAACATATTCGTCTTTCTTTAGAGATGTCTTTGAGTCCTTTACAAAAAGCGACTAATCTCTTTTAAGATAAAAATGCAATTGAATTGATACAGAAGGTTTAAATAGAGAGATTGTTTTTTTTTTTGTATATACAATAACAATAACACCGCCACATGCTTTAATTCGATACAGAAAGAACCATTTATTTTTAACCTATAACCCTGTTGGTGGCAAATAATTATGTCCTTGCACCCAGTGTAAGTCCTGATGTGCCCTCAGATCATGATCTGCACTCTCCGCTATTCAGACAGTAAATGTTCAGTGGACGCCCCTTCAAACAAAATATTGCGGTGTCCAAACTGAAGAATAAGCAAGTCCATTTTATAAACTTATCAGGGTCAGACTTAACTGTGTAATTACAAAAAATCTATATTTTACAATGTGTGAGGGCGACACATCAGTGTGCACCATCCATACAGCGGGTGACCGCGAGTCTACGCTGATTATTCATCAGATCTTAATCAAACTTATTGAGGACAATTATCACAGTAAATTAAGATTGTCGATAAAAATCTACACGGCGAATTGCCACCAATTTTGACATTTTTTTTTAAAAAAGGCTCCATCAAATAGTACGTTCTGCATGTCAACCCTTAAAAATTACAGTCGTATGATATAAAATATGTAATTATTTAGAAAATGCTCTGATGATAATAAAGTAGATACTAGTGACTGTTTTAAAACTATATTGAAAAAAGAAAAGGAGAAAAACATAATAATATCGGATGAGGACATGTTTTTGTACTTAGTACTGTAATGGAAATGAGACTGCACCTGCATTTTCCCTAAATTTACTTACAGTTAAATAACTTGCGCTATCTATCCTCAAAAATAAAGCACCGCGACACTTTTCCTGTCCGCGAAAGAAATGTCTTATATTTTGAATTTTATTTATTGTTGGCAAAGGTAATTCACCACAGCGAAATCTAAACTAATGTTCTAAAATACTTCACAATACAAAGTTATGTATTTTCATATTTTAATACATTATGTTTTTTCCAACTTTTTTTCATTCTTTATTTGGGCGTATACTGAATCGGGCAATATAATTATGCTAATTGATTTTTATTATTTTTTAATTAAATGCATCCTTCACATATATCTCAACACTAAGTTTATTGTTGAAGTCTTGTCAATCGTCAACATTTTAAACGATAATAATTTGATATTTATTTTGATAAAATTTTCCAAAAATATCCATAAATTGTGGTATTTTCAGTGAAGTTGTCAAGCATTTAGTACGCTCGATATGATGTTAAATTTCCCATCATCCTTTTGAACAATCAATTTAAATCTTTTAAAATTGATTTAAATGAGCTGAACAATACATGAACCTATTTTACCTCTTTTTGTAATCTATAAAGCCCCTCAAAGTTCAAAAGCAGCCGCAAGACCTTCTGCTCAACAATTATATAAGCCAGGTATTCATTTTTCTTTTTTTGTGCGATTATTTTTACAACATGTTTCAAGAGGTAATTTCAGGTGTAAAGTAACATGAAAATAGAAAGAAAACTTGAAAAAATTAAAGGCATAAATTTCACGTTTTAAGGAAGTGTTAAGGTGTCAGAATAAACTTATTAAATAACGAGAGCTTTGAAAACCTGTTCAAGTAGTTTACACTCACCTCTATTGTAAAGATAACCAATGTCAGCAGGCATATAATTCCATAGAAAAACATGTTTTTATTCACTTTTTATCCTATCTTTTCGGTATTTTATAAAGTGACATTTTCCCCTTGTCCTCTTGTAGGCATTACATTCATAGAACATCAATATCCAAAAGTTTTGTTCACTTTTTTTAACTTCTCCTTTTTTATTTGTCAAATTATTATACAAAAAATGCAAACAGAAATTTTATGAGTGTCCTAGCTGTAAGTTACATACTCAAAAAATTAATTGTGTGTAATGAATTATACAGAAGTTCAATATCTGCCTATTCTCCCACAGGTGGTGATCTTCCTGGTTTCTCTTTAATTTCTCCCGCGATTCTTAAGAACGTCTTAATTCATATCTACCGAATTCGTTAAGCAAAAATCCCGAATGATTTGACTTACATCCATCCGTAATCACCCAAACAATTGCAGAAAATCCGGACGATCAAACCTTTACAAGAATTGATCTCTTCTTTTTGTTGGATGTGTCCATCCTAACTTCAAGTAGCGAATTGATTGACTCTCCGGAATTCCACAGAATTAATAATCAGATAACAAACATTCGCCATTACTGATAAAATTGTACTAAAAGTTCATTTGGAGTATTTCTATTGTTAACGCCGCCGTTTTCTACAATGAAACGTGTTTTTAACAAATGTTTCTGAAAATTGTCACTATTTCAGTCTTAAATGCGTATCCCGGTAGATTTATCACTGTGCAAATAAAACGCGGTGTTTCTTTTTCACATCTTCTTTAGCCATTAAAGTGGTAACAAATCATAATTGTTTCCTCTGCGTCTGTCAAAAGCCCGTCAATTAACACTTTTAACACCTTATCGAGTGTCTAAGCAAACTCTGTAGCGATAAAGCGAACTACCAAGAGAGCATGCTTCAAGAGGAACGTTTGCTTTTTGTTACGGCATTTCACAAGTGTTAAAAGTCTCAAATGTATCAATTCCGGATTAAAAGTTGACCTCCAAATCCGCTGTTGTTTCCTGTTCTGAAATTCAACAATATGATTTTTATCCGCATTAATTATGAGACATTTAAAGCGCCAAAGACATCAATTAGTATATAACACCTTTTCAGTAATTCGATATTGAAGCGGTTAAACACATAAAGTGTCTTAATATGACAGTCAAGTGGGTTGTGGTAGCGTTTATATTTCAATTTGTTTCACTTTAAACATACTCGACGTGGTTTAAATGTTAAAGCTGTTAAAGATGCACTACACTTGAAAGTTTACGGGTACTATGATGACAAAAAGGTTTCCATTGGTTAAGATATTAAAAAAACGTGAAAGTTCAAGTGATATTACCCTTCAAAGTTATCATCATGATTTTAAGGAAAACATTTTTACTGGTTTACTCTTACAACGAGGAGTATAACAAAAGTTGTCACCAAATAATATGAATCAGTTTTCATTCTTAGTTCATTTTTGTTCAGTTTTATTTCTATTGATATAGCTGAATCTGAATATAGTTCCAATCTTTTTGACTATCCTAGTCAAACATTGATAATCCACCTTTTCTGTAAGGTTTATTTTTGGCCTGGGGACTGCAAGTCCCCTAGGCCTAAGTTAGCATACCACATTTCAAACACTGCTGACAATTTAACTGTGCTATGTGCGAATAACAACTGTAAATATGCGCTTTGGGGAAGTAGTGCAAGACAGACCAGATCAATCTTTTGTTTGAATGTCGCATACGATAAGAACATATTACAAATAAAAACTGTACATACAACTTCAAATGATTGCAGAAAGGTCTATAGCTTACGGGCTGCATAACACATTTTTTTCTGTTTTAAAATTACTGCGCTGTTAGCTGATTACGGAAGAATCTTATAATCATATGCATATCACGACAAGCATCCACAATCTGAGAAGCCAACCACCAAAGTACAAATATCAGCCTTTGATCTCGGCCAGCATCCATAATTTGAGAAGCCTGTAACCAAAGTAAAAGTACCAGCCCTTGATCTCGGCCAGCATCCATAATTTGAGAAGCCTGTAACCAAAGTAAAAGTACCAGCCCTTGATCTCGGCCAGCATCCACAATTTGAGAAGCCTGTAACCAAAGTAAAAGTACCAGCCCTTGATCTCGGCCAGCATCCATAATTTGAGAAGCCTGTAACCAAAGTAAAAGTACCAGCCCTTGATCTCGGCCAGCATCCATAATTTGAGAGGTAACAGAAGCCCTTGTGCACATTTGAAGCCTGTAACCAAAGTAAAAGTACCAGTCTTTGATCTCGTTGACCTTGATCTCGCCAACATCCACAATTTGAGAAGCCTTTAAGAACTTCATTATTATTGTATTACTCATACAAAGTGAAAACACTGTTCCATGCATACTACACAGATATGCACTGTCAACAATTTAAGCGGATTCGATAACATGTATGTGCGGTTTAGCGGAGGAAAAAGGAACCAGCCCTTATTCTTGGCCAGCATCCACAATCTGAAAAGCCTGTAACCAATGTAAAAGTATCAGCCTTTGATCTCGGCCGGCACACATACTGAGAAGCCTCGGATAGCGTAAGACTTTACTGTACACTTTTAGATATACAATATGGCATAACACCTGTCTGAAATTTGCTAATCGTTTAAATATCCATAAAAATGATGTAATGGGCATTACAGTAAAGTACGCGATAAAGTACGCGCCATACGTGCAATGGATTGGTTCAATACTCTACAATCATTAATTTGCAAACATTTGGATCCCTGCTGTTTGAAAATCAGTGAAACATACAGTGACGAGAAAATGGTGTCTCACAAACGCCAGTAATCGTACTTGTTGCCACTGCATGTACGCGTTGCGTCTAAGTCTTCCAGAAGTTGTAGACCTTTTATTTTGGTTACGTTCGTTTCCTACTTGTATACAAACGCCATGTTTACTGTGTTACACAGAGAATGGAATTTCTAAAATCGCAGTATTAAATGTGAAGATATGATTGAAGATTGAAAATTTCAAAAATGGAGAAACATGGAGGCGGCCATTTTCAATTTGTGATGTCATAGTGCTGTAATTAAATTTTCATGTAGGTATTACCTGCTAAATTAAAAACAGCAGCTTCAGATATAAATATTAAAACATGGTAACCTATATGACAATTTTCAAGTGAAAAACAATCATGAAAAAAAGAGTAAATGGGGTTCAAAATTCAGTTTTGAAAAAGGGACGTGTCTAAAAGTATGTCTAATTTGCATATATTTGCAATATTTACTAAATTTTAGATTTCTCATAGCTCTTTTATCCAATTTTAAGAATTCTTTTAACAGTGTGTTTGTGTAAACAAGTTCTTTAATTAAATTAATTTGATTTAATTCAGACTAGTTATATTTTCACTTGCGTTACCCTTTAAATGTGAATTTTTTACTTTTGATTTATTACCCATATCACGGAACATATGTGTCCATATGCATCTTTAAGATTTTGTACTGTGTCGCTTGATGAATTAGATCAAACGGACAAACATTTAAACCAAAAGGAATGGGCAAAGTTCTGAAGGGTTGAAACGAAAGACGATTGTCATTAGCGTCCCTATAAACTCTGTCGTAAGTATAAGAAATCAGACTATAACTGAACTTAGGTCTGTAATAAATATAAAAGTGTACTGAAGCTAAAATCTACGTTAAAGCATTGGGTTTTTCATGGAACACTCAAGTGTACATGACGGTACATTCAAGTGCGTTTCCCGTTTTTCAAATGTAACAAGGTGTTTTATTCGAAATGAAACGATTTTAATTCATGCGACCGAGTTCAACATGGAGCCCGGATCTTCATATTACTTCACAAGTCTCTCGCTACGGAGCAAGAAAAATAGCATCTCGACTGGCACGCGAGTTTGATACGCAATAAAGCTAAGCGTATGAATACAACATGGCGCCAGTAAATATCACTCCGCGTTCAAGGTAGTATTTTATTAGCAAGAAATAAAGCCGACCGGGTGGGAAATAACTATGTCTCTACTCGCTTTCGCAACATTAAAGGTTAGATGAAGTGATCCAAACTCATACCCTATTGTTCGAGTAGAAACACAATACGCCTGCGATATTGAAGCTGGGACTATTTAATACGCAGTTTATGAAAGCGAGAAGCAGACTCCGTGACTTCGTGACTCCCGTGATGGAGACAGGAGACAATGCCCGCTAGGCGCTGTAACAAATCGATCCACAATGTACCGTTGTTTACCCTGTTGCATGTTTTAAACGATATTTAACCAGCATGAAAATAATAAACATTAAGAATAATGACCACCGTGCTTTGAATTTAGAAGTCCATTTATCTCAACATGGAGCAGGCTGCAGGAAAGACTTCATACAATTTTAAACAGAATACATGTAGTTAGAAACTTAAAATATCATAACATCTGCATTTAAAAAACAATTACAAAACAATGTAGATGAACATATTAGTGGAACCAATATTATGTTGCATTTTATAGCAATTTTCGAACAACACCCTTTCCAGAATTAATTTCCAACATCCTGTGTTCCTCCCTGCAGTATTGTCTTGGCCTTTCTTCGCAAAATTTTGCCTTTTTTTAAGAATGAGCTTTTCGGCAAATAAACATCCAAATTTTATGCTAAAATTGCATTACCTTAGTTAAATAATAGGAATTTAATTAATTTCAGTTTCGTCAAATGCAGACAGTGTTGTTTATTCTGCATTCTTTGCTCAACAGATGTTTTTTCACTGTCGTTAGGATTTACTATTGTATTGTCTAACTGTACGAATAGGAATTGGTGCCTGAAGGATTAGATGTCTTGACTAATTTCGAATTTAAAGCCACTCTTGATCTCGTAAGGATACAATTTACGAAAGCTTAATCCCTGCATCTAGCAGAATGTCACGTTCTCAAACAATTCATAATTCAATAATTTGGAACAAATTAATGCAATAAATAATTCATTTAGCCATTTTAAGACTTCAATATGTATCCTATGTCAAGAAGTCATGTTTTATCTATCTTCCAACAGAACAGCGCATTGTTAATTGGATAAGCACGGGGATCGATATTGCCACTCCTCTATTACGATTGTGTGGCGCATCACTGAATTGCAGCCAATCTACTTCAAACAGCTGTTTGAAATATATTTACAGCGCTTCTTGCTGTTGAATGTAAATATAATAGGTAAGTGTGAATTTTGTGTATAAAAATCTTTTAAAACAGTAGGCTTTTGTACCTGCGGAACATTCAACTAACGGACGCCCTTCTTTCCCCTTTGCACATTCGAATTAAACTGGAACCTAGTTTGGAAATCGGTTTGCCTACTGTAGAAGGACGAAACGATCACGTAAAGATATGTTCTCCATTTGCGGACGCGAATCTTCAAATGTCTGTATTTTCAATATCAAACGGAAAGTGTCGACACCATTTTGTAGACTCATTGTCCATTGATCCTGCAAACTTTTTTCACCTTGTATAAGTGTAAAACGAATGTGTAAAACGTTCTAGACGGTTAGTGTGACACTGTTCTAGACAGTTCAGTTTACGTCATCACTGGTAGTCTGCAAAATGATAGGAAATAATTATGTGGAAGGTAAATATCTGATATGTTCTACTTTTACCTACAAAATTAATGCACTATTTTGCTGAGTAGTGCAAAGGGATATATTATATATAGGCCATAGGAGCTCGATGTCGGGATTATGCCTTTTCTTTTTTTTCATTTATCTAAGAACCAAGCTAACAAAATATGATCTTATTTTCCCCGGATCTTAACTTTCATGTTTTACCACTGAAGTACCAGGTAGACTGAAAAAAGAAAAGGAATGACATACGCCATGCTATCCAACACAAACTGCTAAGAGTGACGTCCCTCTAAAACTGGTTCTCCGTCAACCAATGTGACGCAACATGGAACCGGAACCTATACATGTAAACATAGTGTGGTGGCAATTTCAAAAACTGGCGAAACAGTTTAATTTTTTTTTAATAAAGCAGTCATGCACTATTATATCGTCATACCATTTGAACAAGTTGAGCACACTGTCCAAGAGTGTTGCAAAAAAAATGAAATAAAAATAAATAAAAAGGGACGTCACTCTTAGCAGCTTGTGTTGGATAAAATGGCGTATGTCACTCTTTTCTTTTTTCAGTCTACCTGGTACTTCAGTGGTAAAATATGAAAGTTAAGATCCGGGGAAAATAAGATCATATTTTGTTAGCTTGGTTCTTAGATAAATGTAAAAAGACAAAACAAAGCCGGAAAAGGCATAATCCCGACATCGAGCTCCTA
Organism: Saxidomus purpurata; assembly: GCA_022818135.1. Classification (NCBI taxonomy): domain Eukaryota; kingdom Metazoa; phylum Mollusca; class Bivalvia; order Venerida; family Veneridae; genus Saxidomus; species Saxidomus purpurata. The sequence continues at coordinate 3,059,757 of JAFMSR010000002.1, read as the reverse complement.
TGATATAGGCCTACGTGTACATGGCTTTTGTGTTGTCTTGAATACTGAATATATTGTTGTTGCACACATTTTGCAAAAATGCTTGTACAAATATGTAAATGCAAAAAAGTTTTTGTTTATAAAGCACATTTGCTTCGAGATGTCGCGCTGGCCGAGTTTTCTAGGGGTTCTATCTAGGCGGAAAACTGACTGGGCAAATCAACAGACAGGGAAGAAACAAAGCCGCAACAAAATAGATAGTGAATCACAGCGTGCATTTTGACGTCTCTTACATCGCGGTGCTACGTTCTAGATATATGACATTATTTTCACGTGTCCAATTAATATGGTTTTTCAAAAAAAGAGATAATTGCCATCGTATTGTCAAATTTTTGGGTTTTGTTCTATCTTCATTTTCTGCCTTATTTTCAGTTGTCAAAAGTGTCAATGTTCAGCAAATTTGACAAAGTGCGTCACCGGGCTCACTCGTTGATGACTTTTGTTGATATTCAACCCTTACCAACAACAATTAGCTTCATTTTTCTGAGAGTAAGAGGTTCGATCTGCCCTTTGTCTCAGTCCCGAATAAGCGGTTAGTTTAGTCATGCGATTAACGCCAGCAAAGAGAACCTGCCTCACAGCTGAGGTGCGGTGGTGGAGAGCTGAGGTGGGGTGGTGGAGAATTTGGAAAAACTCGCACATGGCCTGTTTGTGTCAGCATTTTCTCGACTGATTATTAATTTTGACTTTGACTTGTATTCATATTTAATAAATATTCTATAATTGACTAATATTGATAATGTTGCCATTAATCTTGAAATCAGGGTTTCTGTACCTTTTATGGAGTGCACATCTTCTAAATTATGACAATTAGTTCATTACTTTTCAATAACATGTTTTATTGCAGATATTTTTTTATTAACCTTGTGTGAAACATGATAAATCCTTTAAGATGAAGATCGCAGGCAACTTTAAAAAACTTTGGTTTCAAATTTTGAGATAAAGTTCCCTATCTAACAGAGATATAATACTGAGGCGAGCCCGAGACCTGCGTGAGGTTATCAGCGCGTACTCAGCCATCGTATTTGGGCTCATTTTGTCCCAGCTGGAAATTAGATATACAGTCCATTATCATCATTATACTGATCTGAAGTTAGAGTTTTATTTTAATGTTATCATTTCATACTATATTTCTTTCATACACTATAGGCGAACGTATTTTCCCTTTTTTCCGAATGGACAGGTTTTTTGGCATTTATTTTCTATATAAACTGTGATAGTAATAAAATCAAGCCCTGTTAGTTAGTTATTTTTAAACCCAGCCCTACCGCTCATTATTCTAGGATTCAATCTCAGACCAGACCAAACATAACCAGTCGGGGGACTTAAAATTTCTCTAGGATTCAATTGATATAAAATCTGCGTTGCCATATTTTATTTCCACAATATTACATAATCAAATATTCCCAATTTAAATCAAATCACTTAAGTGTCAGTCACACCGGACTTACAGACGTGCAACAGATATTTTTTTTCTTCAATCTGTTGGCGTCCGTTCGCATACGTTTCTCGTCTGTTACTTATACGGTCTTTGCGGTCCTTGTCCGGTGATATCCGTTTGTATGTGTAATATCCGTTGGAAAGTTTTGAGCATGTTCAAAACTTTCCAACAGATAAAACGGATAAAAGTTATACGGTAGTCATCTGTTTTATTCGGAACTTGTGCGTTCCTTTTACGTTTTGTACGGGATCGAGTACGTTATGTGTCCTGTATTTGTCCGGTTTATATCTGTTGATGTCCGGTGACCCGATGTCGCCACTGGACTACTAACACTTGAACCAGATGCACCGTATGTACTCCGTATGTACCCACTGTGGCAGTCACGTGACCGGTGCAAATACGGTCTTGTCCGTTTCTCGTTCGGTACATTTGCGTTTTCTCCGGTACATGTCCGTTAGTTGTAAGGTAATATCAGTTCCTCATCGTAAGGTGATGTCCGTTAATTATACGGTGATGTCTGTTAACAGTCTGCTTATCGTCCGGTACATGTCCGTTATTCGTCCGGTCATTGTACGTTTCATGCGCTCGTTACATCGATCATTTTACCAACGGACACCAACGGATAAGACTGATTTTGCATTTTTTATCCGTTGCACGTCTGTAAGTCCGGTGTGAATGAACCATTAGTTTGTTTCAGGATAAGTGGAGCACATGGTCACGTCCGTTGTGACTTCAACAGATAACTGCTATTGAAGCTAAAGATTCTCACGCAAGGAAGCGACCGAGGGCATATATAAACCAAAACTTTGTTGCGCTTAAGTATGATAGCCACACATCCCTTTGGTGTACTAAAAACCAAACCAGGTACCCCATTGGTACCATGATAACACTGAGTACCCCACTGATACCATAATAATACCAGGTACCCCTTTAGTACCAAATAAAACCAGGTGTCCCTTTGACACCATACTACAACCAGGTAACAGCGCAACTTCGCCTACTTCCTGTTTCAATATAAAGTAGTCTTACATAAACGGTTGAGACATTGTAAGAACGCCTAGCCTTTATCGCTGTCTGACCAGTTCTTACATGCTCAAAAACCACTCACAACACTCCTATGGTATGTTGAAAGACTCAACATGCAAAAAGGGATTTGAAATATGCAAATACATATTAAGTAATATCGTTATGTCCCCTATCGTATCCAAACGTAAGAATTTTCCGCAGACATGACAAAGATAGAAGAAAGGAAGAAAAGAAACGAAAGCATAAGAACAATGACGAAAAAAGGAGATAGCAACTTTCATAGATACGTTTTGCTTTAACCCGTGCAATATAAAGTGCGCGGCGACGCGGCGGTCACATGGTCTTATGTACTCGACCAGTTCGCGTCCGGTATCGCGAGGGCTAGTTACTTTAGAGATACTAGCGTCTTTAAAATACAACTTGCTTCCGTAAGACGTGTCCGAAAATATACGGAAATTGTTACCAGAATAAACAAGATTAATCTTTAAAATTAATCTCTACTACATGTATATGGTTTTCATGATCTCCGGCTCAGTAACAGTGTGTAGATATTTGCAATACTTCTTTTCCTACTAAACCCCATGTATGAAGGTAAACTTATGGAAGATATTTGCCGCATGTCCATAACAATACTAAGTGCAAGTTTTACTGTACTTATTAAATTCAAATGTAGTTTGCTTATTTTATGACTGTATGAACTTTCGGTAACTTTTATCTAAGGTAAGAGTCTAACTAAAACTTCATGTTTTGTCTACTTGGGTTGTGATTCCGGCGGTCAAGTGTTTGATCAGCAAGTTGTTCTTTCGATGGACTTACCGTCAATGTATCCACAAAGTTGCCCGTTTATTGTTTACTTAGTTGTGTTCTTTACTTCATTATGATTTCATACGGTCCTTATTTTCTAGTTTACAACGTTCTTCTAAAGGTGCATTACACATTCTGTCAATATACAAAATGTAGACACAGCGTATATCTTATCTTTGCTTTTCCTGAAGAAAAAAAACATGCTTATTCATATAGGGATACATTACAAGACTTTACTGATCGTAACTCATTAAATAAAACCATAAAACGTAATGTTCACCTTGATGATCAACCCTGTTCGGTATTCCATTCACCAAGTGGGCTTACAAATTCTACATTTGATGCAGATATTTTAAAAGATGATACAATTATTGTAGAGCTTCATTTCATTCAACTTTTAAAGCAGCGTTAAATGATACAGACCTAGGACTAAAAGGAGCGTGTTAAAGAGACATAAATCTTTTCACGGTTATACCCGTGACAGTTTATATGGGCATCATTTACCGACCTTCTAAGGTCAAAGTTCACTCGGATGTCTTCGTTACAAATCGTTAAAAATATTCTGCACTTAGTGATATATTGGTGAATCGGTTTGTAAGCAGAATTTAATAGTTCCGCTTTTAATGCACCTGAAGAGACGACATATTACATTTGATCTGCGTATATATGCGTACACAAAGACGATATATAATCAAATACTCAATTATTATTGAGCCAATCAATGCGACTGTATTGCTCTACTCCGAAGAGTTCAACTCAAACTAGACATTCATCAATTAAAGTTACAAACTACTTCATTTCATTTACCGTTCAAACCCCTTTTTACGCACATTGCAAACGACTGTAAAGGCTTCAATACCTCAAAGAAGTCCTTCTATAACATACATTAACTACGGGCAGCGACTGTACGTTGACGGATTTCTTCTCTAATTCTTACAAAGTACTGCATTAATAAGTTACTAAAATTGAGTTATTCTTTGCTTCGTGCAAATTACAAACAACTTTTATGACCGGTAATCAATGACAATACAAATTATGTTGGTTCACCAGACAAGTCTTACACTAATTCACGACAAATTTGCTTTGATCTATTTAACAATCACTAGCACGACTATGTTTCAATTAAGTTATATTTGCACCAATGATTCCTAGAGATAGTGCTATTCTTATTCTACCTTTTGAACGAATGTAAGGCGTTAAACCTTCAACCACGTCCTGTTTCTGCATGATACAAGTACTGTAACGAATGTAAGGCGTTAAACCTTCAACCACGTCCTGTTTCTGCATGATACAAGTACTGTAACGAATGTAAGGCGTTAAACCTTCAACCACGTCCTGTTTCTGCATGATACAAGTACTGTAACGAATGTAAGGCGTTAAACCTTCAACCACGTCCTGTTTCTGCATGATACAAGTAACGAATTAAGTACATGTATATTTTGTTTATACTTTAAACAATTCCCTCTCAATGTTTGTGAATTACAAAAGAACCAGCAAAAATTGCCGGTATGTAGACATTTATGTCCAAAGCAAGGATTATACGAGTAATAAGAGTCACGAACAGAACACTGAACTATATACAAACGTTTAGTGCACCATTTTGAGCACAGATTAACAATTTAATGTTTTATCTTACAAATTTCACCTTACTTATAAACTATTTGCAATACATTTTGTATTGTATAGTAATGAACATACTTAATTATAAGGACCGACAGAGTTTGAAACTGCACTTCTAGTATATGTTCAAACCCTCAAACTAAGAAGTTGGGGTTTGTTGTCGATATCTCAAGAGTGCCAAGACCTACGACCCTGAAACTTTATACCGAAATCGGTTACTTCTATCGCTTTTAAGGTCCGTGGATTAAAGGTAAAGCTCGCAGTGACCTTGAACACTAAAACGGCTCCCGGTCATTAACACACGAATAAATTGGTCCAGCATCCTCAAACAACAAAGTGAGGTTGATCATGAGACATATGTGACCCTTATGGGTCACAGGTCAAGGTAGCAGTTAGCTTGAACAGACAAACGTTTTCCGATGAATAACTCAAGAATGACTGAGTCAAGCTTCTACAAATTTCATAGAGATCTTGAACATGACCAGTATATCTGGCACTGATATTGATGTCAGTATGGCAAATGTTAGTATGGCAAATGTCAGTATGGCAAATGTAAAAGTCACAGTTTCCAGCCAATAACTGAAGAACAGTTGGGCCCACAGATGCTTGGGGTCTGGACCTCATTCCCTTAGGCCTGACCCTCGGCCCTGCTCACTGCAGTACCTTATATACATCCTACAACTGCGTGTTAGCTAACCAATTACAAATGCAAGTCCTTATTCTACTTACCTACTGATCACATGTTTATGGTGACAATGTATATAAATACAAGATTTCATTTAAATCGATTTCCTCTGTCACATCTCACCTATACTGTTTCTAAAAATAGTAACGATTCGAAAACTTTAGGCAATAAAAATGTAACCAGTCGTTTTATTGCGGGCCGCGGCCCGCTATATTTAATACGTGGTGAGTAAAAGATGCATGGAGACTTAAGCACTAGATCTAACATATGCGTCTCTCTTCGTTATAAAATTAAGGTACTTCTGAGATGAAAACTGTAGACACAGTCAATTTTTTTGGAAAAGCAAGAGCTGTCGTTTGTAACTGAGTTGTCGTTCGTTTCATAGAGGGCGCAATCTAATCTACGCTGATAAAAATAGAAATCAAAGGACTGAAAGTGCTGGAGGGTCGATTGTCTCTGAACACATGTGTAAATATCAGGGCAACCCATGCATGAGTAAAGTTATCAACAAACTGGAGACACAAATGTCCACAGAGTTTGACCTTTAACCATATGTGTAAACTTTACTTTTGATAGGAACCCATGTGCTACCTGTTGCGTTCAGGACTACATGTATGTTCAACTACCCTATAAAGTATCATAGCGTGAATGGTAACTGAGAAGTGGATTTTACAAACCTGAACTGAAAATCAAAGTTTGCACAACTTTAAGTCATTCGAAAGTTATGGGATTTGCCCATAGGGTTGAGTGTATTGTGTCAATAATACAAAAAAATTCCTATCCTAAAAGTAGGCAAAAACTGAACAATGAGCAAGATCAAAGAAGACACAGAGTAAATTAATAACTGAACAAGAAAAACAGTGATACAAAAGTATGACAGCGGGCCCACAAACAAAACTGACAGAAATATTCTAAAATTGGTGATGATGATGTTGAGGCATGGCCCCAAAAGAACCCAAGAAAACCAATTCTGGTTGTACAAGCAAAACCTGACACGACTACTGACGTAACTTTACTGTTATCGAATAATATGTATACAGTATGTCTTATTAACATTATCCTTATAAGTTTTACATGAATGAAGTTTTCACGATTATTTGCGTAAAACATTTAAAAATGGTTTAAAGTCTTAAAATTATAAGAAAACAGAAGAAAAATGTAAAAAAAACTGTATTAAATGGGTTTCGAACTCGCGTCCGCCGCAGTAAGTCAGGGCAGTTTCAATTTCCAGCATCTCTACCAACTGCTCTATGTCCGCCGAATATAGAGTTATTGGTAAAAAACGAGTTGTTATAAATTTGTATGTCCAAGTCGTTCGTTCGCGCATTAATAGTATTTACGATTAATTACACATTTAAAGAACAATAACGAAATAATATACTCTATTCTGAAATGTTTTTAAATTATTTAGATTTATTACATCTAATTTTGAAAACAGAAATCGCTATAATGCCTAACAACTGTTTATATGGAACTACTTGTTTGTATGTTGTGCGTTCGGCCGTAAGGGCGATATACTCTGTTAACTTTAGGTCGATTTTAACAATCGACCCAAAAAGCGCTTTTCACTTTTCAGTCGCAATCTACGCTGAGAAAAATGGATATATGATTGCTTTTTCCACTTACACAGCCTTTGACATTATAGAAACGAAGTGCAGTCGACTGAATATTCTTTGATGGCCTTTAAATATATATGATATAATCTTAGCTAATTTTTTCCCATCATCTATAAGTCTGTCACCGTGGTATAATGGATAAAGCCGTCAGCTCGCACACTTTTGGTTACGTATACTTTTACGAATCCACGAGTTCGAATCCCATCAACACCCAATTTTATTTTATTTTTTAACTTTTTTTCAGCTGTTTTAATAATCATTTTTAGCTTTTTAACATTTTTAGAATATTTCACGGCAAATAATCATAAAAATCTTCATTCATGTCAAATTAATAAGGATAATGGTGATGAAAATTGAGACATACCAGGAACGGTCTATAGAGCATTCCTGGACATACTGTATAAATATTATTTGATAACAGTAAAGTTTCGATACTACAGGTCAGTCAGTAGATGTGGTGTCGTGTCAGGTTTTGCTTGTTCAACCAGAATTGGTTTCCTCGAGTTCTTTTGGGGCCATGCCTCAGTATCAACCATCACCAATTTCCAAAATATTTACATGTACATGGGATTATTGTTTGTTGGCCCGCTGTGATACTTTGTATCACAGTTTTTCTTGTTTTAAAATTTACCACTATATATAGCATTCCCACTGTCAACGTAATGGTACCCCGCGCACGCTTTTTCATATACTTTTTGTTATATTTTTATAACATACTAAATCTGATGTGTGCGCAAGTGACAGAAGTGTTTTTCCTCGAAATTCTCTTAATTCAACCGTATTCGATGCAATTTGGAGTGGGATTTTATTCAGAATATTGTTTTGCATCGGAAAAACCGGTTAGTTATTCCTTATTTACACGAATGCCTTAAATATGCGATTGGAGTTTTCAGCATCTGTGGTTGGACCGAGGATCCTCAAACTCAGTAGTCCTGTTGGTCATGGTAAATGCAGATGACCATGTTGATTTTGAAGTCAGTACGGCAAAGGTCAAGGCACCGGTGACCATTAATTGAAAAACTGAAGAAAGGTTGGGCATATAATCCTCGAAATAAGTAGACAGTATGTTTACGGTTAGTCAATTACTCAACTCGTTTCTGTGGTCAGTAGGTCCAAAGATAAGTTCACAGTGACAGCCTGTTTAAAAGTGGTTTGCAATTATTCACCCAAGAACAGCTAGATCCAGGATCTCCAAACGTTGTAGGCATGCTACTCATGCCCAGTGGAAACTATGATAATATCCATAAACATATTATGTTCTTCACAATGTTTGTTGGTCGTTTATATTGCGCCATTCAAACTATGCATTCTATCCAATTACTAGACATACAATGTTTGTGTCATTCTGACAGTTCTTGTATATTTTTCTTAGGATTTAACGTCCGTTTCAAATATATTTCAGTGTGTTTTTTACTATTTATTGATAAGAATTTTATATAGTCTTCCCCATATCTAGATACACATGCGTCTTAATCATCTAGACCTTCATGATTTCCTTCCTGTAATCGTTGACTTGCAGGCATTTCATGTCACCATCATTTGATTTGGAGGAACGAGTCGCATATTCTGGACATAGTCAACTTGACGTAAATGTCCGTGGTATTCCCCTGATCGGGGTACAGAATATACAACACCATTTCCTCGATTGGATGAGGCAGGACTCATTGTATGACTGTCTCACGAGTTTGACATCTGTTTCAACCATATTTCGGTCATTTTACAGGCGGGAAATTTACCTAACCTTCCTGGGAAGAATCAGTGTACTAGGTTCCATTCCTCCATAAGAAACTGCCAACTTTCTCGAACCCATGACCATCAATCTAAGAGAGATTCCATTAATTTCAAGTCAGCTACTCTAACCACTCGACCACGGAGTCGGTTGCTTTATCAGGAATGCATGACATATATTTTTCTATGTGGCTGACTGTTCTGCTTGATTGTCGTTGGTTTAGCCATACATATTCTTGAAATATGGACGGAGACGTTTTTCTGCAAGTTTCTCCTATTTTGGATCGAATATTTTTCTTAATTCATTCGTCTTTGTGGGCATGCTTTTCTCCTGTGGCGATTAGTTTTGAGTTGATTAATTTTTATTTTTGTTTGGATATATCAACATGTAATGCTTTGAAATAATTATAAATGTTGACATTCTTCGCTTCGTAAGTTTCCCATGACAGTATAGTATACCATAGTGTTACAGATCTAATTTGCATTTTGATTGAAACAAGGTTGTCACGGAAAGATACAGTGGACTTAACTAAAAGCCCTAACACCAAAAGTGCTCCTTTTATTTATTTTCAATTATATCTGAAAATTGTTGATTTCCAAAACTTGTGAATATTACCTCTCATCCTCAAATAAATAAACAAAATTAAAGCCATCATAGGATTCTGTTCTTCCCTTGAACTAACTGTTGCTCCCTTATGATGTTTCCAAAATAAAAGTATGTTTTTTCAACAAAGAAGTCATTATAATTATTTGCTTTAAAGACCCATGATATAAAATTGAAGAAAACAAAACGCACCTAGTAATGAGTAAATTCGTGTATTTACTTTCCAGGCGTCACACAGGGACACCAGGTTACAGAACTAAGCATAGAAAAGTAATTAATAAGCAAAACGTGAATGAATTACATTCATTTCAGGTATTTGTCCGTTCTGACCCGCTGTTTATGATTTGTAACACGTTTAGCTCTGAATTCCCTCCGCCTTGCATTGCTACCATATGCCATTTAACAATTACTAATGAGTTTAACTTCCTTTGAACACTGTAGAACTTGCCAACATTTTACAAATTGGTGTTGTATTTACAAGAAAATCAACATATTCTAGACTTTTTATTGCTTTTATCAAAACTCCTTCAGTAATTCCGGAAGCACTAGGCTGCTGTGTGTGGCAAAATGTTAAAAGGAGGCTTAGAGCGCTTTTGACAAAAACGAGGGTCTAATTTTCGAATTTTGCCATAAAATTATATTACATAAAAGATGCAATAAGTAAACGTAAACTATCTTTATCGGGTTTCTGTTAGCATTAATGATATTTATAGATTTATTTTTACATATTTCAGTGCTTATCTCATTTACTGATTGTTAAATTATTTGATAAAGTAAAAGATAACTCAATGATAAGTATTTCATTTATCAAATATATTAATAAAATAATCGGTTCGTTAAATAAATAATCAATTAATCAATCAATCAATCAGTCATCTGGAAAACGTCGCTTTCAGAATTTGCGCTTTCCATTTTGATAATGCGGTCTTGAAAATATTGTTCTCTAATCACTTTATGGAAATGCCTATAATAAGGAAAGAAAAAACCGCCTGAGAAAACAAGATACCGTGGATGAAAAACACAGAACACATATACACAGCTTTGAAATGAGATATTTTATTCGTGGGAAGTCTTCAATTATGATAAAACAACAAACGCTAGAGAGGAATTTCAACCAAACATGCTTTCTTCTAAAGTTACAAATAATTTTCCTAAAATAGACATTTTCTGTATGGCGACGCTGTCAAGTGAAGGGTTCGGGTTCGAGTTAATGACCATGTCGAGCCCCCGAAGATGCGGGGCGCCACTGCGAAACATACCCATGCCTATTCTTCAACTCTGATTAAATGTAATCCGCCCGCCACCTTTACAAGTGAAGCTGGTATGAAAAGCTGTATAACGTTAATAGGGCGTGGATTCAACGCCCGTCTGTCAACAGAAAGTGTCTATTTTCGTAGTAAACAGTACAGGATGTTTTAACTTAATATTTATGCAAATTTATTGATGTTTAAGTCACTTTTCATCCGATTTCGGAGACAAGATTCTGAGTAGTTTTTACTGCGATGACAAGCGTGTTAATACAGTTTGTATCAAATGGAGAATTTAAACTTTTTGAGCGTGCCTTTAGCCATTTATTTTGAAAACAAAAATGTTTTTAAAGAAATAGAAGCAGTTGACATTGAACTACGTATCTGTTTAACTATAAATCAAAAGGTAGACAATTCTTTTTTTAAAAGAACGTATTTTCGCTACTGCATATCCGCTTTGGTATTATTCGGTAACAAGATAACGTCCTCTATTGATAGCTCTATCAAAATCCGACAGCTGCTCATTTGTCTGATGCAGTCGGAAAGCCGGTTCTACGTTCAACTTTCAACCGAAAAAAACGTCCTTTCTACAGAAGAACTCGTAGATATAGGTCTCCTTGTCTTATGATATAAATTCGACGGTTTTTTTTTGTCCGAAAGATGAAGCATTTATAACTCTAATTGTGGAGGTCATAGGTTTTGGACGAAAATACTGTATGGTTGGTGAAGCCGACTTGACCTTAATAAGACAATCGTTGCGATCGTAGATGACCATGCCTTAAGAGAAACAAACAGCTTTTATTTTCGAGGGTCCTTTCGATGAAGTTGAAGCAACTTGGAATGAATCAGAAATCTCAGCGATATCGCACGTGCTACAAACGCAGGTGGCACACTTAAAATTCGTGAGATAATTTACAGATGTGTTTATTATTTAAAGAAGTATATAATATGCATGCGAATATATGGTATAATGTCGTCTGGCGCCAGATCGTTGCCTCTATTTTTCTCTGACACAGTTTTTTTCACGATTAAGGCTATAGCTGGCGACAAAATGACAAGTCTAGTGTAATAGATCTACACGTCTATCTAAAGAGCACTTCACACTTTCTTAATACGGTTCAAATACATACCCCTTGTATGAACAAACTAAGGTATTAAACTATACTTGGGTATATACTTAAACTATTTGAAGTACTTGAGACCTGACGTATCAACAGATAAGATATCCTATAAACCCTGATTGGGACACATCACAATCTTTTATTTCTGTTTTCATGTCTCAAGTGTTATATTGAATGAGCTGGAATAGGTAATGATGTATGTCGCCAAAATAGAAGTATTCCTAATACTAAAACGAATTGAGAGATGGGGTCTAATAAAGTGGATAACAACAAACTATTTAAACTGGTCAAGTGGTCATTTGTTGAGCGAAAGGGCAATTTTAACATTTTTAAGATTGATTGGCGCCTGCCGAATGTCAGATTAATCAAGCAATTTTGGGAATTGTTATTTGTCGTCAATACGACTAGTAGTTGGTTTTTCTACTTCAATAATTTGGCAATGTTACCAAACAAAAAGTCTTAAAACTTTACACAGTAGAAAAAGTGTACTATTCCAGACCGTTTTAAATAATTTATTGGCTGATAACATGCAAATTATTAATTCTGATTTATGACCAGTGTAGACCATGATCCGAAGTCTTAGTATGGTTAAAAGAGTTCTTTATTACAATGGTAAATTTCGGTTAAAAACAAAAGTTTCTTTTGTAATGAAACTGGAAGTAAGGCTGAGGTATGCCGACTCTTCTAGTGCAGCCGTTGTTTTTGTTAAATGGTATAAACTGAATTCCGTTGTCTTAACATGCTATACACATAAAAAGTTTCCGTTACTGTTTCGTTAATCAAACTTACATTAAAAGTTGAACGCAGCTGCCTTAAAAATATTTTGAGATAGGAAAAAAAAGACGAATTTAAATTTTCATTTTATCGCAGCTATTTTCATCATGATTCAGAAATAATGCATACTGTATAAACAACCTAGCAGGTATTTCATTCATAAGATTCTTTTTTTTGTAGTTGCAGTATGAATATCAGATTTTTTTATAAGGAAAATTATCCGAGATGAATAAATACCGTCGAATCATGGTAAACTGATCGCTGATACGGGGTTAACTGTTTTGTAGTTTTGATATTTGCGACTGGATATACGGGTTTAAATGGTCGTAAATATGTTTAATTGTGACGACGTTAGGCGATCATTCACTGATCGTTCGATTGTTGCGACCATATATACATTATTCTAACATATAATGATAATAATAATAATAATCTCTTTATTTTCAGAAGGTAACTCATTAAGACACGTTCAAATTTGCGACAATTAAATAACGTTTATATAGTCGCAGAATTCGAACGGCGTTTTAATTATCGCATTTAGACACATTGTGCGTCAGAAAAGGGATAACTATTTACATTATTTAGTGATTTAATGGTCGCAAACAGTTTTAACAGCTCCGGCTAACGTCGTTAAAAATATTTGCGACCATTAAAAACTGTTTCTAACGCAGTACCGATGTAACGTCTTTTCTGATTCGTTACGTCATTTAAATTTGCGACTATTAAATAACGTATACATAGTCGCAAAATTCGAACGGCGTTTTAATTATAGCATTCAGACACATTGTGCGTTAGAAAAGGGATAACTATTTAGTGATTTGGATATTTGCGACCGTATGACGGTTTTAATGGTCGCAAACAGTTTTAACAGCTCCGGCTAACGCCGTCTCCGTTTAAAATATTTGCGACCATTAAAAACCGTATATACGGTCAAGAATATCAAAATTACAAACCACTTATTCCTATAATATACAGTCGCAAATAACGAAATTACAAAGCAGTCGCCGCAAATTTGAATGACGCAACCAATCAGAAACGGCGTCACAACGTAAATGTGTTAGAACACAATTTCACCTACACTTCATGCAATTACGATTTTTATCTCCGCGCTTATGAATTATATAATAGCACGTGGAATTTGGTAGGAAGTACTGATTTTAAAAGAAACTTGAATGACTTCACTGCACGCTTGGACAAACTCAAAGCGTTCATCTGACTCACTTTGATATACAATGTATACACAGCAAAAGTACCGATGGGCCCGTCGGAACAAACAGGAATAAATATTTTTTAAAGGATTTTATTTTGTTTTCACTCAGTCTCTGGTGTCGCTGAAATTGTCAATACCATACTAGTATTTACATGTCCATACATAATTGGTTGGTGACTTAAATTCAGTCATTCTATTCGTAAATTAAGATCATTATGGAGAATATCAATTTGAAATTGCATAATCAATGGCTTTCTTTTTGACAGAGCTACATGATATGTTGCTATAGAATATGAAATCAAAGCCAACGGCTAAATATTAGCAAACAGTCTAGAAATAGTTTTTTCGAGGCAACGGACGACTAAAAGCCATACCGCGATATCTCATAGTAACATCTCGCCTTAAATACAGTCCTCTTGTTATTTTATAATCATGAAATGTAAATTTGTTTAAACATTTTGGAACTAAATCGCACAAATTTTAAGAGTGGCCTGAAGAACGTCCTGGTGACACTGTTAGGTATTCCAGTAGATATTGTGTTTCGACAACTGAGTCAGGAAAACAGCTTCTTATCTTGGGAGTCTTCCTACATCAGCAGGAAACAATGAAGCCGTAAAGTTAAGTATGATATGTTTTGTAGCGATTCTGTGATAGATTGGAAAACTGTTTTCTTGACACGCATCAATACATCGCTGTCATCAAATCATCAAAACGTGCGATCTTCCCGCGACCTAATGTATTTACTTCCATTTCTTGTCGTATCGGTTCAGACTGATTCATTGAATTTCATACACTATTATATATAACATACGAAATGTCATGGGCGGGGGAAAATCTACCAATATAGGCAACGATTGATTTGTTTAGAATGTTGGGAATTGTCCGTGTACTGAGTCATAAATTTTGCGGCATCTAGAACTTTTAAATACATGTTCTGTATATAATTGAAATAGACTGGGGGAAAAGGAGCAAATAATGAAATTTCCACAAATCTGCAATATTACTTCAAAACCACAAACTATAAAAACATGAAATTTTTGGCAGTGGTTGTTCCTTGCATGTTTCCTAACAAACAATTTATACGTGAACAGAATTTTGACTGTGACAGCAAGAAATAAATTAAACTGATACATCATATATGTTAGAACTGCTGTACCATTTCACTGAAATAACGGTCGGTCGACCTGCTAACAGGATTGTTCAAACTACATTTATTTTGATTCGTCACTTGACCGTTAGAAAGCATGTGTCATTTCCTAATTTGTCTATATATATAGAAACATTTCTAAAAAGTCTTGTTCTCTGAAACCATTGGTCATCTTTGAGTATCAGCCTTGTGTGTTATATATTTGTCAGGGCGTGGCGCACTTCCTAGTAGAGAAATGTACAATCATTAGAGTAAAACAACCTAAAGTTGCGGATTTTATAACATAACGTTTTATGCGTTGTTTTTGTTTTCGTTCCCACAAGTTGTGTGGGCAATGGACTTCTATGGTGTGAAGTTCAATTAAATGTCTTTAAATTGCCAAGAATATCTTGATACAGGAATGGTCAGTGATGTTTTCCTAACAAACACATCTGTCACAGTCTCATGATAAAAGCTGTACGAGGTCGTTCGGATATCCGGAAACTGTCAGGAAATCTTAATGACTTGTTCAAACAATCAGCTGTTGACATGGTCATTGTCTAGGTGATTGATACATTGATCCCGATAAGGAAATGTTGCTAAAAGCATTTATTAATAACTAAGACAAAATATGTCGATTTGTCATTTTTATAACATACGGAATCGCAACGAAATATGTGTTGAAATTTATTTCAAGCCTTCAGGTTACAACAAAAAATTAAGTCAAATTCTACGAACGTAAGCAAACGATCATTCCATAAAAGGTATTTAATTATTTCAATCTATGGTTTTAAAAAGTATATTTGATATTTAGTTTACTCAGTTTAAATGCCAATTTATCTTAGCTCGCCTGGCATTAATAGGTAAAAAAGAACAACGCATAGAATTGTTTATAATTTAAAAAACATAACAAACATTTTATCTTTAATAATAGTCTGAAACAAGGGAGATTCTTTTTGTCGCGTGTAAGGAAAAATGCCTGACATACCAAACAATGCGGCAATCAGTCATGCAGTTCATGAAATTTAGTCGCACAAATCGTGCTCGTAGGAAATCTTATGAGAAGTGAATCGTGGTATTATCAGGATGCCGCGTAACCTTTTCCTATTTGACTCCGGCGTTTGTTAGTTACCGAGTACCATAGACTGCAGCATCTGTAAAAGAGGACGAGTTGTTGCTTTGCCAACTACGTCATATAGCCGGTAAATGGCAGCAAAGGTGGCACCGTCTCCTGTGGTTTATGGTCATTGTCAAAATTTGTTAACGTGTGTTGTGTGATGCTGTGTTTTGCAGTTGTATTCTTTTGAGCGGGCACTATTCGTGTCTAAGTTTGGCCAATGTTAGCTGCTGCTAACTTACTTAGGACTGCTATACTGCTGCAAAAGCAAATAAGTCTATACACATATAATGAGAGATCTTCTTTACTCACTGGAAACTTTACTTGGCAGGGTATTATCATAATGACCATAGTTTACGGTCTACATAAAAGCTCTGCTGTTACATTTCACAAATTAACGCATTACTCAAACTGATTTTCTAGTAATTATGAATGTAAAAAATTTGATTTTGATCAAGATTTGCATGCAAATATTTGATACTGTAGACATGCGAAAATAATCTTTGATAATAATGTAAATTTGTAATGTACAGTGTATGACATATATATTCACGAATAAATCAAAGTTTGCTATGTGGTCAGATGATCCTATTGGGGGGCGGGGGGGGGGAGTGGCTGAAAAAAGTACAGGGAAAACCGTAAGATTAAATGACTCCGTTGGTAGAAAAGTTGTGTTTACAAAGCAAAAACCATTTGAAAAAAAAATGCAAGTCTTCTGCACGCGAAGATATTTTAGGACTGGTTTCTTAAATAACACGAAATCGCCATATGAAGGGTAGGGGGGGTACACATGCGGTTAGACCCCTAACTCCCTGCGAGTGGGGTGGTTGCTCCTTGAATGAAAAAACTGGGTTGGTCAACCCCATATAAAAAAGCATTTTCTGGTGCCTGAGAGACTAATCTTTTCGAAAAATGTAATTCTTGGTACACCCTATAATTATGGGTCCTTTGACGAATAATGTAAGTCAAAGGGGACTTGGAGTATCTATGTATACTGAAAATAAGTAACTTCCGCTGCGTTTAAGTGCTGTACGTAAGTATGAAAAGAAGGGTTAGATTATTTTTATATGTATTCTAAGAGTATTTCAATTTGAATTTGTGTGTAAATTTTTATCACTCTACGTTCACGGAAAACTGATGAAATGTTTGATTAAAGGTGGTAGGGGTCATAGACCAAAATCACACATTAATACCGGGTATGGCCACCTTGATCATTGAGAACTGCTTGGCATCCGGTTGGCGCATAGAACCGACAAGTGTGTTCATTTCGGCCTGTGGAATGTTGTTCCACTCCTGGATTAAGGCTTGTTTAAGTTCATTGATGTTCGAAGGTGGAATAGGGCGACGTCTAACATGCTGGTCTAAATTATACCACAGGTGTTCGAACCTTGCCATCAATTCGATGAATGCAAAATCTCGACTTGTCGAAGAAGAGAACGCTATTCCATTGTTGCCTTATCCAACAATGGTGTGTACGTGCCGAATTAACACGATTTACGCGGTGACGTCGCGTCAATACACAGCCAACGTAAGGACGACGTCCTTATAGACCACCCTCGCGCAGACGATTGCATACATTTTGGGCAGATATTCGGTTGTTATGTGTACCAGGGGTGTTAGCAGCAGTGGCAGTTTGAAAACGATTGCGTAGGTGTGTGTTCATCATATAGCGGTCTTGACCGGGCGTTGTGACCCGCGGACGTCCACTACGTGGTAAATCTTCCGTACGCCGTTGCTTGAAAACGTTGCCTAAGGTTTCGATTAGCACGACTAGAACTGCCAACAACCCTAGCAACCTCATTCGTCGCCATACCAGCATTAAGCACGCCGATGGCAGGTTCACGTAAAATCGGTGGAATTCTAGGCATGTCAAAAAGAAAGAAAACTTAATAAAATTTTTATTTTTTTCAACGTCTTTTTCTTATTGACAACAGTCTATAAAATCAGACTGAAAGGTTTGATTTTATAAACACGGATTATACTGGTCCGTGCATGCAAGAGAAAATCTATTTTAACTTTTTCTTTTTGTGTAATGCGTACAATCCAATTATAATTGGTTTTATTTGACACAGAATCGTTCGCCCGAACATGTGTAGGGCATTGGACATGTTGATTTATTTTTATAACATTAAAAATATATGTATATAAATCGGAAGTTTCTTTTTTTGTTCAGTATATGTAATACCCCCTATATATTTTTGTTGGCTACCAATACCATAGAAATAAGCTTTCTTCCTGGAATTCTTTCCAGATGAGTTCATTTACATGTAAGATCCTGCTGCATAACTGATTATCTCATATAGTCCCTTGATGGTCAATGTATGAGTCAATTTGATCACCTCTTAGTAACCGTTTTCTACGTTAATGTCTTTGTCCAGAGAATTTTGACGATAGCCAGTTAGATACGATTATGTACATTGGTCGGAGTTCTTCTGCCTGCCGTCAACAATGTTGTATACAAGTAAAAGTTGCTCTTAATTTCATAGAAAGCGGAGGTACAAGGAGCCAAATATACACTATATCTAACAATGCTCATGGACAAGGAAATCTGGTACTTTGTGCCCAGTGTCATGGCGTATTCAAAGAAAAAAAGTCTCAGAACTCTTCCAATCAGTATAGTTTAATTCAACAGAAAAATTGGTATCTTTAATATTAACAATTTGACAGTTCAATGTAGAACAGTGATAACTGCCTATGAAATACAAGTCTTACTATACTGTCTTGCACTGAAACCTTGAATCAAGATCAGTATATATCATACTTTCATACTACATTGTATAAGAAAACAATTTTCAGGTATAATCAGTAACTTTTCACAACACTACATCAAGTATTGCATAATAATATTAAGAGTTTCTATGGTAACATAAAAATAATAATTAGTTCTTAAGCTCTACAACAAGATATGGCAAGATGTTGAATATCTATATAATTATGTGTCACGTAAGGGAAAAAAACTAACAAGGTGTAAATTAAATTTTCTGTTCACTTTTGTTCCGCGGATGAACATCAACATTATAACAGGTTTCAATTAAGGTTATTTAAACAAAATATTTGACATGTTTGAACAAAAATCTTAAGCTAAAGCCACAATTTGAACTTTTACATACACCCTCAAAACCACCATTCACACCCCATCTTGTACCACAAACCTGCAAGTCCCAGTGTAGATTAATTTGCTGTACATTACCCTTTTTATCTATTGTTTATCTTGTCTTATAACTACACCCTGCTGAAATTCTAAAATGGACTTGTCCATTTTTAAAATTGGACTATACCATTAGTTGGTCAAAGGGTTGCTAAAAGTGCAGATCATAATTTACACAAGTCAGTTGTTACCAATAGGGTAAGAGTTAAATGGCAAGTGTTTAAGCACAACTTATACATGTGTAATTAGTTTAGTTTATATTAATTTATTTATGAGGAGGTTCGGTCGTGACCCCAGTGGGACTCGAACCAGTAACCTTCTTGATGAGTGGCAGACAACTTAACCTCTACACCACCGCTCCTCTTAAATGAGTAATTGCAAATCCCTTATTGGCAAAATTAAACATTTTCTTTTATTTCACATTGATTTTTTTCTACTTGGATTACCCAAGTACGCCAGTCAAAGGCAGAATTCTGCATGATTCTACATACAACAGAATTTCTGATGGAAACTTCTCATCACTGCCTGTTTCTAAAGATGAACTGAGATGAGCATTTCCTCATCCCTTGATGATGATATAGAATGGTATATTTTGTAGTTTACATAAACATATTTTGTAGACTTATAGCTATTATGCAAAACAAAAGGTTATTATGTCAAAAAAAATCAAAAAAAATCTATATTTCTAAAAGGTCAGCTTTTAAA
>JAFMSR010000002.1:2937403-2999004 GCA_022818135.1 Saxidomus purpurata | reverse complement strand
AAATCCTGGGGAATTTCCTAGAAGTCACGTGATGTTTGCATATATAAGGCAGTTACATCGGGCGGTTTTAAACACTTACACTAGATCTTTCTGAGATACTGTACACTAAACAAAAAGAGGTATTGTATTTTATTTTCAACCTTTCGTGAATATAAACATGTACTTGGTGCTTGTGGGTGTTTCAATGATGATTTTACTACGATAAATGTACTTGGGTTTAAGTTTAGTTTTAAAATTAAAGTTTTGTCAAAAGTTAAAAAAGATGTCCACATTTGTTCAAGTCACATTGGCAGCCTTTCATTCACTTTCATTAGGTTTCAACGTTGACTAAATGGAAAATACAAATTCGCATTCTTGCTATATTGTATCGTTTGTACATTTTAGGGTAATGTATTTAGTTAGGAACATAATTATGATAACGTCTGTATATAATTAGAGTATATAATATAGATCTAATGAATGTATATGTCATTTTAAAGCGGCTGAACTTCAGATGGTAACCTTATGTAAAAAAAAAGGAAATATCAAAATACACGAAAATCAGTTATTATTATACACAAGATGTTGAAATAAAATCACTGACATACATGTATTACACAACCTGAGAATCAACGAGGAATTGCTGTTTTCGCTATTTTTTTCATCGCAAATCTTACCCCGTGACTAACGGAGTAAGTTTATAAATTCCATCATACTTCTTGTTTGCATCATCACGTGATGTCGCGCGTGACTTTCAGCTGATTTAAGCTCTGCGTAAACAAAACATCGACCTAAACATTTGACAGAATACGAACATTCTTTATATATTATACGTCGATTTAGATCGATGTTTGTCTGCAACGGTTTGAGTAAAAACAAAAACAAAATACCTATTCGATATTTGACGCGGAAACACTGTCATCGCATCACTAAAATTGTCCATTTACGATATAGTATGGGTACAAAAAAATACTAGTTTCCTTGTATTTTACTGATCTGTGATAGTTGCAATTTCAAATGGGAAAACCCTTCCCTCGATAGAATGAAAATGACAACAATTGCTTTAAAATTGCTCAAAAAGCAATATGTTGTTTTTTTTTGATTTGGTTAGACATTGATCACATAAAGAATAGTATAAAAGGACGAAAACAAGTTAAATTTTTTGGAGTTTTTTGTTTGTCATCTGGAGTTAAGTTGCTTTAAATTAGATCTGTAATGTTTGCCATATTCGTAATGAAAGTATATTGAAATATGATGTATTTAACGTTTTAAGATGTCAAGTCAACAAAGTGGCGGAGGAGGTCAGTACACAGGGACAGGGACAAAGGCAGACCTGGATAATCATGGCAACCAATGCAATCCGAACAATCAGAACTTTCAGTAAGTATACACATTTTTCTTCAGTCCATCCGCTGATCATTTTTCCTAGAATTTTCTTGATATTTCATGATTTTTTTTTATCTGAAATAACAATTCATTGTCCAGGAAACAGTCGCAATGTTTCTAAGGACATCATGGCCATGTTTTCATACGTTTTTATTTCATACTCGTTCAGTATTTAGGGAATATATTTGATATGGAGTTTACAGATGCGTATTTAGCTAATCAAAAACGCCGAAACATCTTACTGCATTATACGGCTGTTGTTAAACAAATTAAAGACTGACTGAAAAAGAGACTGTTTCCTAGAAAGCGCCCGGCAACACTAAGCATCCCAAAACAAAAAGAAACAATTGGCTGAAATAATTCGAAAAATGTTTTACGTTCTATATCACACTATTTTCTGTTTTTTTTTCAGAGGTCATAGTTCAAGCTACAGTGGCGAGGGGACAAAGGCTGATCTGGGCAACCATTCCAGCCAGCTGAACCCGAACAACTCTAATTTCCAGGCTCCGAAAAAATGACCTGTCGGTGTTGTGTAACGAAAGTGGTGTGAACAATATTTTCAAATAAATACTTATAAATTCAGAGATTTTGTTCTGTAATCATGTGGGAGAGTAGCGATTAAAAGCATATCCAGTGCAAAACTGATATAACTATCAATAAATGAATGTTGGCACTTTGCCATGTACACAATGTTTTTTCACTGACTGCCTACTGCGTATTTAAAAGGCAATTTCGAAATTTATTATTTAACAAAAGAATATCGACAACCCGGATAAATGAGTCATACCGAATGTTTATGTTTGCATACTTCTAAATAAAACCCGTGTCCAATGCAAAGTCAAGGTCATCATGTATCTGTAAAGCATTTTCGAAAAATCGTTTGGTGGAAAACCCACCGATCATTTTCAAGAAAGAAAAATATAATTTTTTTTATATGACAAGATCACAATAATATTCATTAGGTGTTCTATTTTAACTTTGCATATAACAAGTGGGCTTTGATGGCCATAATATGTTTCCAATGTTTGTATCACATAAAAATAGATATTGTCGTATTGAAGCCTGACTGATTCGACGAACGAAATCCAGTATTTAAGATAAGAGATACAAACAGATACTCATAAATCTGTTACCATGCGTGTCTAGTGCCCCCCCAAGAACGTTGAAATGATTTAAAATGTAAAGTATTTACCGTACAGAACACCGGCACGCGTTTCATGTAAACATTCTCATCCCATTATCTATTACATAATATATCATTTGCCGGTATTTAACTATCTGATACATAATAACACGTTTATTATCCCCACCGCGTAGCGGGAGGGGACATTATAGGAATGGTCACCGCCTGTCCTTTCGTCTTTCCGTCCGTAGCATTTCCTGGACGACCCATACCTTCACGGTCAAGGTCAAAACTTGAGGTCAAACGTTACATATCCTGGACGATCCATATCTCCTTAACCCCTTGAATGATTTTGATGAAACTCAGGTCAAATGTTCACCGCATCAAGACAATGTGCAGAATGCATAAGCCGTTCACGCTGGCTCAAGGTCAAGGTCATAACTTGAAGCTTACTTCACAAAGGCCTTTTCTTTGACCACTATAACAAAACAGTAACTTTATTTGCCTTTTGGAAATCTATGCTGTGTTCCTCTGAGAGAAAACTACACTTTGTAACATTCATTCCTTCAATGTTCCTATTTGCGGCGGGAGATATAGCTGTCTATTAGACTGCCTTATTATAACGCAGATTGTTGTTTATTGTGTAGTTGGGGTGAAACGAAACTTGTGCCTGTGATACAGAAATTTGATACAAGAATATCCCTGCTAGCCTTCAATCTAATGTGGTAGAGGATAGCATAAACATAAATTTCGATGGTTTCAGAGACTTTTTTAGGTCCTTGTCAAGTCCCTATCGGACCAAAAATTGAAAGAATGGTCGCCGTCGATCCGTCAAGGCTTTTGCCGTTCAGTAACTTCAAAAACTAGAAGACTTGGAGACAGATACTGATTAGACATAACACATTCAAATAATTTTATAATACCAGGAAACCGACTGGTCTTACAATAATTCTGACTTACGTAAACCCTCCCCCAAACACCAATAAAAAGCATCATCCGGAAGCCGCTATCATTACCATATTTAGTAAAAGTTATTTTGAAATCATCCCTGCGCATTACAGGTACTGTAAGAACCGCAGATGGGTTCTTTATTTATATTTTTTGTGTCGCCCTTTCGGAGAAAAGGCGATACGTAGGGATCGCTTTGTCCGTCCGTCCGTCCGTCCGTCCGTCCGTCCGTCTGTCCGTCGGCACGCATGTTGGGTATCTTAGGTGGTAGGGGGTGTGGTCTAAGACAATAGAAATCTATTGTCTTCATTCCGTCTTTTGTCTCTTAATTAAGTGGTCATTCTTTTGTTACTTAAGTGGTCACTCTATTGTTCGAGAACAATGGAAGTACCACCTAATACCACCTACGCAGGGGTGTCTGTCCGTCCGTCCGTCCGTCACACAAGCTTAACGTTGGCAATAACTTTGCCATTTCTTAAGATTTCTTCATCAAACTTTACAATTGTATTGCTTATGACAAAATGGTCATGATGCCGCCAAATTTTGTAGGTCAAAGTCATATTTGACCGAGTTATGCCTCTTTTTATACTTAGATTTTGCTATAACTTTGCCATTTCTTAAGATTTCTTTATCAGACTTTACAATTATATTGCATATGTAAAAAGGGTTGTGATGCCGCCATATTTTGTTGGTCAAGGTCATATTTGACAGAGTTATGCCCCTTTTTGTACTAAGATTTTGTCGCGAAAACTTAATGTTTGCTATAACTTTGCCATTTCTTAAGATTTCTTCATCAAACTTTCAAATTGTATTGCTTATGACATAAGCGTCATGATGCCGCCAAATTTTGTTGGTCAAGGTAATATTTGACAGTGTTATGCCCCTTTTTGTACTAAGATTTTGTCACAAAATTATTGGTTATTCTGACAAAGCGTAAGAGGTCGACACAAGTGTTCTACTGAACACTCATCTAGTATTGATGTTTAGTAGTTACATTTATTTATTAAGTAAAGTTTAATATGGCGCCATTTTGTGTAACATGATGTCGCACAGTTACGTACGTGCTGTCGACTTCCGTCGACGTCAGTTGTCTAGTCGTTAAAAACTTTTCAGACAAGACTTGTGTTTATGTATTTAGTAGGATTTGGGACCAAAATACTTAAAGGACGTAAAGTCGGTATGTGATAATTATTATTGTTCACTATTGATTCGTGCTTACGTATTAACCTAATATTAATTTAAATAATTTGATATAATTTGAATTTCATGTTATAAACTAGAAATAGAAATAATACAGAACATTCGTGTATTGTAACGACATGGATATTGTCAGGTCTATATTTACTTATTAATTGATTAATTATTATTTTATGTATGCGAGATTAATTTGTGATTTTCGTTACATGTATATATTCATGTTTAATTTTACGCTACGCTAAGAAATAAAATGATGATCGGCGCATACTCAGTGGATTACCATTTTATTTTCACTGTTTTTGCAATCTTTAACCCGGATTTATGTCAAAAAGTGTACCGAGCGTAATTAATGTTGGAGACCATGCGACGATGACGTCGTCAAAATGACGTCATTTGTGCTATTTTTTCTGATGACGTTTCCCGCGATTTTGAATGTTTCGTAAAACTCAATAAAAGTAGAGTTTTAACAATAAGATAAATAGAAAAATTGTTGGTATCGGTGTAATATCACGTTAATTTCATTCGTGGACACCAAAACTAAATATTTTCACTCGTGGCTGCGCCACTCTTGAAAATATCACTTTTGATGCCCACTCTGTGAAATTATAACGTGATATTACACCAAAACCAACTATTATCCTCTATCTAATCAAAATAATTAATTAATATCATTCACCGGGCTTTCACTCACAGTAGTTGATCGGTCCAAAACGTAGATCAAAACCCAACTTATTCAGCTAACGCCGAAAAATAAAACATTTCAGTTTAAGATTATAATATCATGACAGTTACATGGACGGTTCTAGTGTTTACAATGATATTAAAACGCATTGGCCACACTGGGGCATCACGCCTGGTTTGCACAAAAGAACAGCTGGTGTTTTATGATGCCGTTTGTGGGCAGTTGACCTAGCCATGAAAAGAAAGCAATCCCTTAACAAAAGGTCTAGGTAGGCCTTAAAATTTGTCCTAAAAAACTAAATCGGTCCATTGCCCCTGGCCTCAATAACTCACAAGATATATTTTTCTCTTGTAAGATTTCACATGTGTCCGCCTAAAGCTTTATTAATTATCCTAACGTTGATTAACAGTTTTTAATCAGTTATGTATTCTCATATGACTTTGGGAAAACGATTTTAATTCGTGCTAAGATTTTTATGAGCAAATGCATGTAAAAACTACAATAATTATGATCTTTATGTGTTCGTCAAAATATGACCTAGAATACAACTGTGGCGATACAGAATCTCAGTTATTTTCGGGGCAGCATGCCCCGGGTCCCCAGGAAACTGTGTGCCTACATGTTGTGTTTGTCCAGCTACGCCCCTGATACAATTGTTATGGACGAGATAGAAAAAAATGACCCGGCATAAGAGAGCTGCGTCGTTCCATAGGTAAACATCTCTTTATAGTGCTGTTATCCAAAATAAATACCCGACATCTTGTGTCGACAGAGCAGCTTGCGCAATAGGTTGCAATTAAAAAAAAAAAGATACCCCTGTTTGACTTCCTGCGGAAGTTTTTCTGAAAAAAAGAATGCGTATACTAGAGGTTTTATTTATAAACAGAATATGAATAATTGTACAACATGCACTAAATGATGTAATTTAAAGCCAAGTCAAGGCTGTGACCTATCTGTTTAACGCGCTACTGCACAACTCTAACCTTAATTCGAATAAGAAAATAAGTAAAGGCTTTATTTAACGAGACTACACATTTTGTTTCCTAATCTTCCATGTGCGCCTCAACAGATCATCCTTTTGACATGCTTAAACAACGGAAGTCAAGTTTCTGATTGATTTCAACAATATTGAAAATACATTAATAAATTGGCGTACCCTACAACTAGCAGATTATTTTCTTAAAATGCTGAAAATAATCTAGATGCTCGTAAAACAATAAAGAAATGCATTTTTTCGAGAAGAACATATAATGAAAAATGTCTCGTTTCTGCACTAAATGCCAATATAGCGACCTTGCATAATACATCGCTATCCACCCAAAATTGACGATTTTACGGAACTATAGCACACATATATAAGTCTCCTTATTCGTCCGATATTTGCAGAAAATTATAGCTAATGTGTCCGTTACACTACTAAACGGACGCCCAACATATAGAAAAATTGCGGCAGAAAGTTATCCGGTGGCGAAAGGCATCCCCCGCTGCTGCTCGGTGCTCTCACGACACATAAAACGGACAAAACGCACAATGATCGCACGATAAAAGCACATATATGTGACAGGGTGTTATTTCACATAAACTATTATTTATTTAATTTATGTCAATTGTTTTTATTTTTAGTAGAGACCACGTTGAAAGAGCTTAGAAACAGAGACGCTCAAGGGTCTCTGATGAAACAGAGATTATTTCCGTGTTTATCTTTCCGCTCCTATCTTTTTGCTATTTAAAATCAAGCTTGTGGTGAGTCAATTAGGTTGTTGTCAGTATTTTTGCAGGCATTATTGATATTGTATTTCAGAACTTAGAAAGATAAAAAAAAGAAAAAGAAATTCAAGTATGACATTGTAAGATTTTAAAAGTGTGTGATATTCAGCATTCACTTCACTAACTTAACTCACATGTTCTGCATGTATTTCACAGTTCTTAATAATTGGTGAAGGGAGAATAATTAAAATCGAACCAGGCAACTGATTGATTGTAAAAAATAAATAAATAATAATACATTATTCTGAAAAAAAAGCAGCTTGATTCACAAACCAATCCTAGTTATAATGGTTATGTAGTGTATGTATAATTAGAGTAGACTTGACAGTGTAGGGATTGCATACGTCTCATCGTATAATAGATATTTCTCATATTTAAGAAATTTAAATATCAAGTCAACTGCTCAAATTTGGAATTTATTCATGTCCTTTTCAAAGACGGCCATCTTGGATTGAGTAAAGCAATTTACTTTGTTGACATCTGTATTGAATAATCTTCAATCTTTAACAGGTCAAATGGATTTCTAAGTTAGAAATAATTTGTTTGTATGAAATAAGCTGTGTATTTCAGATACCTGTTGGTTACCAACATATCCTTACTTTCAACTTGAGGTTGTTGAAGAGTTGATTGGCCTGCTGTCTCTGATGTGTGTTGTTGCTGTGGTAATCTAAAAGTTGTTTGGGTAATAACTGTTGATTACGTCAGATATAATTAGCTAAAGCTTTAACAAATAATAATTAGTTTAGCTTTATTTTTCAAATTTAGATTAAAAAAAATGCATGTACATTGATGTCTTTTGCTGATAGAGATAGTACGTGAATCAGTATTGTTGATTTGAAATTTATGATAATGATAATATAAGGTACTAAGAATTTATCATTTACTACTTATCTGAAACAAAAGACTTTGTAGAAATATTGCAGAGTGCATTTTGCATTGGAGTGAAATATATTGTTTAAATTTACCAGTGTGAGTGAAAATATGACACGATGACTTGGTTGGTTTAGTTCACTGATGTTGATAATACTGTGTATTTACTGCATAGCGTTGAGCGATTTAGAGTGAATTTGTTAAATTGGAAGTGATAATGACACTTGATAGTGATTTATACAAATATTCATTTAGTTTGGAAACACTAAATACAGGTACACAATGCCACTTACTGATCCTGTCACGGAAGAGGAGAAGAAATTATTGGAGTTACTTCGTGCCCTTGGGGTGAAGCCGAAGGCAGAAACGAAGGAAGACTTACAGAAATGGTTAGAAGGTTATGCGGCGGCAAGTCCATCACCTGTGGTCATGCCACCAGAAACCAAGATTACCGTTAGCTCTCAGACACCACGCATTTCGATATTATACGGAGATGTTGATGTGCTAACTAAAGGTGAGGTTGTTTATCATCAGTGGAAGTATGAGGTAATTAGTTTGTTTACAGGTAAAACATACAAGGAGGATGCCATTCTACAAGCTATAAGACGCTCTTTGAAAGGAGAGGCATCAAGAATTTTGATGAGACTGGGACCGGATGTAAATATAAAAGACATTTTACACAAGTTTGAAAGTGTTTATGGTGTTATTGACACTAAAGAGAGTATTTTGTCAGACTTTTATGCAGCCAGACAGTTAGAACAGGAGGATGTAACTACCTGGTCTTGTAGATTGGAGGATTTATTACGTAAGGCCATAGAGAAGGGGTTAGTTAAACAGTCAGAAGTAAATGACATGTTGAAAGGGATGCTTTGGAAAGGATTAAGGGTTGACTTAAAGGACATTTGAGGATACAAGTTTGATAAGATTGATGATTTTGATCGATTGAGAGTAGAGTTGAGGAAGATGGAAACAGATCATTATGGAGATAGGAAAAAGGGACTAGCAACAACAAGGAGCATCGTTTAAGGGAAATAGAGGAAGAGGAAGAAGACAACAAAACACAAATGACACTCAAAAGAAGAAATCGGATCAATTAGAACCACCAAAAGAGGATATAACGTGTTATTGTTGTGGTCAAAAAGGACATATGAAGTGGCAGTGACAACAGAACACAGATGTCGTGTGCTACCGTTGCCATCAGCCAGGACATTATCAATGGCAATGCAATCTGAGGCAGGATTATTTAAAAACAAAAATAATATCAAACAGGGAATGCCACGTACCAAAAACGCAGCCTCCCCAAAACGAACCCCACAGCACCCAGAAGTGCACACCACCAACACACACACACACACACACGCACACACAAACGACACACACACACAACCATGCACACACACACATATACACTACCAACACACACCAGCACACAAAGCAAACACACGAGGACAAAACGAACAATTAAAGGAACACAGTGGGGCACCGCCCTGGAACGGTCAGTGGCAAAAACACCACTGGGGAGCCCAAACCGGCCCACGGTGCGCACCCAACCTCACTCTTACCCCCACCATGTTCCAAAGTCACAGGACAGTGTAAATAAAAGTAATCCCTGCTAGATGAATCTCTAACACACGCAATGGAAACAAAAGGCATGGTATGTAAAACACAAAATGCTCGTGTATAAATATATAAAAGCAAACCTTGAGAATCAAAAAACGTATGTACTCATGCCTTTGCAGAAGGCAGAGCACCAAGAGAAACACCCTTAAGGGCCCGACGAAACAGGCCAGAGGACAGAAATCAAAACGTTTCGTCCCAGTGGGATTTAAAAACTGCCCATCACAGAGTCCTCCCCCTCTTCCGTCAGACACAATCAAAGAGGGAAGCATAGCGTCCAACTGTAAACGGGTTGAACACCAAACATGCGGTGTGTCTCAAAACAGTAAACCAATAATGATTAATTCAAGGATGTACAATGAAGCGGAACAATACTACACGTCTCACTGATCAATTAATAGGAAACAGCAATGAGACTGGGATCATTTTTAATAACTTAAATACCACATGTTAAGTAGATACAGGGAGCTGTGTTAGTACAGTTGATGAAGTATTTTTATCAGAAAATTTTCCAGATATTATTATTCAACCATTAGATCAACTCTTTGAAGTAGAATGTGCCAGTGGACAAACTTTACCTTACTCTGGTTGTATTGAGGCAGCAATTGAGATTCCTGGTGTACATAATTCTACACAACAGCATTTTTTGTTTTTAGTTGTTCAGCAAAGCAGTTACAGTGCTAAAGTACCTATTTTGTTAGGCACTAACATTCTCACACCTGTGATGAATAAATGCAAGCAGGAGCATGGAGACAGATTTTTGCAGACAGCCCAACTTCACACCCCTTGTTACCTTGCATTCCGTTGTATCACTTTGAGAGATAAGCAGTTAAAGCGCAACAAGAACAGACTTGGTATTGTACGTTCAGCTGAACAGGAAACCATACTTATCAAGCCAAATGCTAGCATAACAATAAAGGGATACATTGATCAGGAACTAGATTACATTCAGACCTATGCCATGACGGAAACATCAAAATTTTCAGTTTTACCTTCAGACATAGATATTTCACCGCTACTTATAACTTATCAACCTAGAAACAACAAACTCATAGACATACATGTTTCAAATGTGACATTACGAACAGTTCCAGTCTTACCGAAAGCAATTCTTTGCGAAATTCAACCGGTTAAATTAGAGGAGTTGGAATATTCAGAGGAAAAAGATAATGATGTTTTCTCAAAAATAAATATTGAGAATAGTAACCTGTCCCAAACTCAGATAACGAGACTGCAAGAATTATTAAAGAAGCACATAGACATTTTTTCAAAAAATGATGAAGACATTGGACACTACACAAAGATCAAACATGAGATACATTTAAGTGACGACAGACCATTTAAACAGAAATACAGGAGAATACCTCCAGCTATGGTGGATGAGGTCCGAGAACATACAGATCAGTTGTTGCATTCCGGAATTATAAGGAAATCTTATTCTCAGTACGCAAGCAACGTAGTTCTTGTCAGAAAGAAAAATGGAGATCTGCGCATGTGCGTCGACTATAGAATACTTAATTCAAAAACACTGAAAGACCAGTATGCTTTACCCAGAATAGAGGATATCCTTGATACACTTAAAGGCGCGAAGTATTTTTCAGTTGTTGATATGAAAAGTCGCTACCATCAGCTTGACATAAAGGAAGAACATAAAGAACGCACAGCATTTCGATTAGGTCCGCTGGGCTTCTACGAGTTTAATCGTCTCCCGTTTGGGTTATGTAATAGTCCAGCAACATACTAGCGTGTTATGCAAGAATGGTTAGGTGACCTGAATTATAAAATTTGCGTGATTTATCTTTATGATTTGATTGTTTTCAGTGACACCTTCGAGGAACACTTAGAGAGATTGGAAACTGTTCTGAACAGGTTAAGGGAGTGTAATCTAAAGTTAGCTCCGGCGAAGTGTGTTTTTATGCAAGAAGTGAAATACGTTGGATTTGTAGTTTCACAAGGAGGAATTGCTACAGATCCAACCAAGGCTGATAAAGTAGTTAAGTGGCCTGTACCCGAAAATCCGGAGGAGGTTAGACAATTTGTTGGCTTTGTTGGTTTTTACCGGAAATACATCAAGGATTTTACTAAGATTGTACAACCCTTGTATGAGGTCATACCTGTACAGAATCGAAGGAGTGGCAAAAAGACTAAGTCAGCTGAAAATTTTGTATGGGGAGAAAGTCAGCAAAAGGCATTCACTCAATTAAAGAAGTTGTTAACATCTGCTCCAATTCTTGGTTATGCCGACCATAATTTACCCTTTGAGTTACATACTGATTCAAGCGGAGATGGTTTAGGCGCAGTGTTATACCAGAAGAAGGATGATCTGCTTCGAGTTATTGCATTTGTCAGCAGGGCATTGACAAAATCTGAGAAAAACTATGCCACACATAAATTAGAGTTTCTAGCTCTAAAATGAGCTATCTGTGAAAAATTTGCCGACTATTTGTATGGGTGCTCATTTGTAGTCATGACAGACAACAATCCACTCACATATGTGTTGTCATCAGCAAAACTTGATGCAACAGGGCATAGATGGCTTGCTGTATTGTCAGCTTATGACTTCAAAGTTATACTTAAGGACAAAAGTTCTGTCCGGTATAATTAAATTAACACAAAAACTGAAATTGGAGAATTCATTCATAATTAGAGAAGCATAAGAATATCATCATTTTCGAATCAGTTTACACATGTTCAATGTTCGTGACGTTGAATAGAATGTTTGTGAGCGTTAAACGCACGTGCAGCATGTGTTGTAGGCTCACTGACCTCCAGTTGACATAAAACGCACAAATTTTGCTATCTTGAAAGCTTCGTAATAACAACACATGTTGAGTATTTATCAACATTTTTACGTCTTTCAATAGGACAATCCTTTGGTAACAAAAATCACTTTAAATTGTTCTGATTCTATGCTTCATAAACATAAAATTTAGATAAATGTGAAATTCATTGTTTATAGCGTCACGGTTGATTGAATGTTTTTGTATAGCATTCTTAACATCTTGTGATGTGGCATGAAGGCTCAAAATATAAATTTGCAAATAAAAGATTAAAAGTAACGTACAATTAAAGTTTAATTAAATAATTTTGAACCGGACAGAACTTTTGTCCTTAAGTATAAGTATATATAAGCAAGGTAAACACAACATTGATGCGGACGCTATGTCCGACTTCCGAAGATATGTCATGACAGTGAAGTAACAGAGATTGCATCTGAAGTAGTCAAGGCCATATGTCATGCAACAAATTATCAGACTCCGCTCATACAGTCAATGCCAGTAATAGACATCATGGAAGCGACAGAAATACCGGGGACATTGACTTCACAGGTTTTTGTTATAAATGTGTTACTCACACAGAAAAAGAAGGGTTATATATACAGGACGAACAACGTTCAATTAACGGACATCACCGTACTAGTTACGGAATTGTACCGCGTAAAACGTAAGCGCAAAGCATGAGAAACTGACAAAACGTTCTTCGAACGTTTGACGAACGTATTTCTACTGGTCACGTGACGGACAAAACGGGTATAAAGAGTCCGATATTTTTTTTTCCGGCACAATAGTTTCCGCTCGCTCAGACATTATAGCCAGGGAAACCACGTTTTATATTATTATTCATCAGTTTTGTTCGGTGGATCATCATTTCACATCCGTTATTTATCAGTTTCCTATGCGTTCCTTGTCAGTTATCGTCCGTTGAACATACGTTACATCCGTTGCACGTCCGGTAGTAGTCCGGCCGTGAATCAGGTCTACCGGACAAGAACGGATGCGAACCGGACAAGTACAGAATAAGGAACGCACGAGTTACGAACAAAACGCATACCGGCGAATTGCTACCTTACATCTAACGGACAACTTTGTCTGGTGGTGTACGTTCCAAATTTTGAACATGCTCAAAACCTTCCACCGGATGGAACGAACATTGCCGGACAAGGAGCGCAGGCGCCGCATGAGAAACGGAAAAGGAACGCATGCGAACGGACACGAACGGATTGAAAATTTTGTTATACGTTGGACGTCCGTTAACGCTGTATGGTGTAGTGTGACTGACCCATAAAATTTGAGATTTGGTGGCAGTCCTTTCAAGTATTTTATTAAGAATGTTTTGGGGATTGTGAAGTTGCTCCCAATTATAGGGTATGTCCCTTTAATCTTGCTGTTGTAACAGAAACTCGAACCCGTGGTGATTAGCATCATATGGAAGCATTCGTTATGTTATTAATCAGTATATTATTGAACTAAAACAAATTATATATACATGTATTTCTGTGTGTGATGTAAGTATATTTCATCTTCTAAAACTATGCTCGAAGTTTTTCAGAAAATCCCGGGCAATTTCTGGGAAGTCACGTGATGTTTGCCTATATAAGGCAGTTACTTCGGGTGGTTTTAGCACTCGCACAAGCTATTTCTGGTGAACTTGAGCATTTTATTTTTAATGTAATGGGAATATTAGCAATGTTTTGGTCCTTTTTGGTTTGTGAATAATAATTTTACTAAGACAAATATGCTAAGTTTCTTGTACAAGTTTAGTTCTAAAATTAAAGGGAAACTCAATTGAGGATGAAATTGAAGAGCTTGTAAACACATTGATTGATTTTTTTGAAATCGGAAACAAATTAGAAGAGTTATGAGAAATCTACGATTTAGTTAATATGCAAATATATGCAAATTAAGACACACCATTTGACGCTCCCCTTTCCAAACTTAATTTTGAACCCCATTTACTCATTTTCTCCTGGTAATGTTTAATCTGAAATGGATAAAATTGCTGAAGTATTGTAGTTTACTATGTTTTAGTATATGTTTGAATTTGTTGTTTTTAATTTGTCAGTATTACCTACGTAAATATTTCATTAGATCACTATGGCATCACAAATTCAGAATGGTCTCCTCCATAGGCTTCCATTTTGGAAATTTTCAATTTTCAATATTTTACATATTTACTAACATCTTAGAAATTCGTTCAACAAAATGTTCCTCTTCAGAAGTTTTTCCATTTAAGGTCAAAGTAATTTTCTGACTTGTCTTACCTTTACAGTTTTGTCAACGTTTTATATTAATCTAACTGTAAGGTACGGCATTTCATAAAATAACTTAACTTTTGATAGTGTCCATACAGAGACTTTTGCCGCCGAGTAGGTTACATCATATACTAAGTTTTGTCAGTATTGGTTTTGTGACTTTGAAGGCACATCTTAGTACAACAAGAACATATGCGAAGTGCCTGTGGTCATGGTTTGAAACAAGTGTGTTTGGTGTCCGTTCCGTTTATGTTGAAATAATGACACGTGGTCATGTGGGGTCTTTCCCTACAGTTTGACGGTTTGAGATGTACCCATGCATGTTCAGTTCACTTTTGCAGTGTTTCACTTACTTTCATTAGGTTTCAACTTCGTATGTTTGGAAAATACAAACGCACTTCTGTTATATTATATTGTTTGTACATGTTATTTTAATGTTTTTACGTTTTTTATTTCAACACTAATTTCAATACAATTCTTGTGCAGATAAGAACGTGTGGTAACGTCTGTGCATAATAATAATATAATTGTACATTTCATTTATAATGTTTGTCATTTTCGTAATGATATAGAAGATAAGTATTGGTTTCGATGTAAGATCACGTTTTATTTTATGTTTTCCAGTGAATTATAGAGTTTTCTCAGTGAAATAAAAGTGATAATCCACAGTTTTGAAACAGTGGATTACCATTTTTATTTTTCACTGTTTTTGCAATCTTAACCCCGGATTAACGTCAAAAAGTATACGGAGCGTAATAAATGCTGGAAACCATGCGACGATGACGTCGTTAAAATGACGTCATTTGCGCTATGTTTTCTAATGACGTTTCCCGCGATTTTCGATATTTAATAGAAACAAACTCAATAAAAGTAGAGTTTTAACCACAAAATACACAGAAAAATTGTTGGTATCGGTGTAATATCACGTTAATTTCACTCATGAACACCAAAAGTTGTTATTTTCACTCGTGGCTGCACCACTCGTGAAAATATCACTTTTGTTGCCCACTCGGTGAAGTTATAACGTGATCTTACACCGAAACCAACAATTATCCTCTATATAATTTCACCGAGTGGGCACCAAAAGTGATTTTTTCACGAGTGGCGTAGCCACGAGTGAAAATAACAACTTTCGGTGTTCACGAGTGAAATTAACTTTCTCCATCCACGCTCCTAAACTATTATTCTATTTATCCTGTCATTCTTTCTTACATTGAAAACACACCTTGAAATGCCTGGTTTTATTGTGAAACTAGCTTTAACATAAGTAAACAATATGCTACCTGGACACACGGCGAGACGCTAACAAAAAGTAGTTCTCATTGCAAATTTTATTTCAGTCAGAATAATGTGCATAACGAAGATTTTTGTTTGTAATTGTGCTTATTAGGTCCACCAACCTCGTTCGAGGTATAATCGGTACGACCCGGCATAACGAAGAACTATTTCATGTTAATTATAATACCGCAGGTAAATTTGATAGATTCTGATTGGTGAAGACCCTCTGTGTATGAGACCGTTTACACCAAGTGGAGCCTCATCATTTTTGCCTTGTGTAAACTTTGTTTACGTTAAAAACAAAATGGCCGCCGTGCAACCGTTTCGGTTTTCTCAACGACGTTTGTAAGCACTGCACACATTTTTCGGATAAATAATTAAAATTCAAAGACCTTAAAACTTACATTGATGCTATTTTTACCTTTGTTTCTTCCCAGACAAAACGGGTACGAACATAAGATCTTATTTCAATCGATCAAGCTCCTTTTCCATGAATGATTGAATCCCAGTCTTTTAATGAAAACACTGTCACTGACACTTAAAAGTTCTCTTTAAATTAATAGTTTTCCTTTCTGCAACTAACTGCTGCTGACAGGACATTCAGTGTGTGTTGGTAGTGTACGTGTGTGTGTGTACATGATTGTGTGTATGTGTGTGTTGTGTGTGTGTGTGTGTGTGTTGGTGGTGTGCACTTCTGGGTGCTGTGGGGCTCGTTTTGGGGAGGCTGCGTTTTTGGTACGTGGCTTTCCCTGTTTGATATTATTTTTGTTTTATTCATGTACAAATTCAGCCTCTGGAATGACGAAATAAAATACCGCCAAATCAGAGGAAAATCTGAAAACAAATGTCCTTCTCTATCCTGTTTATGCACGATTTCAATTGTCTTACTAAAATAAAGTGAACGCTGTTTATCCTTAGTTGTGTCACATGAATTAGCCGAAGTAATAAATTGAAACTGGGAAATCTTACAATTCAATACACAAATACTTGGGGTACAAATAATGGCTACCAAAACATTACTGTCTTGGTGACGTAGGCTTGAACTGATGACATAATAAATTCGAAATTGGACCAGTTTAACGGAAATTATTTATTATGTGACTGCAAATAATACAAAATTTCATACTAGGCTAGTGTAGAGCTTTGATTTTGAGTGGAAAACAAGCCACACGATTATTTTTCTTTCAATTAAGT
The DNA here is from genome assembly GCA_022818135.1 of Saxidomus purpurata. Taxonomy (NCBI): domain Eukaryota; kingdom Metazoa; phylum Mollusca; class Bivalvia; order Venerida; family Veneridae; genus Saxidomus; species Saxidomus purpurata. The sequence goes on along the minus strand of JAFMSR010000002.1, from coordinate 2,981,931 downwards.
AGTCCGGCAATCACACACAAGTCACGTGGTCAGCTGTCGAATATCAAAAAATGTATCCGGCACCCTGTTATTGGGCCGATAATGCTGCAAGTGACAAGATAAAATATCGAAAATCGCGGGAAACGTCATTAGAAAACACAGCGCAAATGACGTCATTTTAACGACATCATCGTCGCATGGTTTCCAGCATTAATTACGCTCGATATACTTTTTGACGCTAATCCGGGTTTAAGATTGCAAACACAGTGAAAAATAAGTTCGATTGTGCAAAAAGCTTCCTGAAAAAAACAGTACTTGTGTCACATGAGGGTTCACCAACATTTGAAACAGATTCCTTCCTAGAAGTTAATTGTGATGTTGATTCTAGCACTTACAAATGTACTTTTACATTTATATTTTAGTATACCACTTTGGAGAACATTGTTAACGAGCAATTTTAAGATGTCAAGTCGACAAAGTGGCAGAGAAGGTAATTACAAAGGGACAGGGACAAAGGCAGACCTGGATAACCATGGCAAACAATTTAATCCGAACAACCCGAACTACAGATAAGTAAACACATGGTTGTTATTGGTCTATCTGCTAATCAAATCAAGAAATTTGATATGGAGTTTACAGATGCGTATTTGCTCATCAAAAAGGTCGAAACATCTGAATTGCGTAAAACAGCTGTTGTTTAAACAATATAAAGGAGGTGGATAAGTAACTAACTGAAAAAGAAACTGTTTCATAGAAAGCGCCTTGTATCACAGTGTAAAGCATCCCTAAACAAAAAAAACTATTGGCTGACATCATTCGAAAATGTTGTGCAGTTTTTAAAACTATTTTCTATTTTCATTTTAGAGGTTATAGTTCCGCTTACAGTGGCACAGGGACACAGGCTGACCTGAGCAACCATTTTAACCAGATGAACCCGAACAACCGCAGTTACCAGGCTCCAAAAATGACTTGATAGTGATAGTGATAAATGACTTTCACACAAATTAACACTACTTTTACGAGAATGGTTGTGAAAAGTTATTTCAAATAAATACTCATAAATTCAGAGACTTTGTTCTGTAATCATGTGTGTGTTATGACAAGAGAGTAGCGATCGAATGCGTTAATCATATCCATAGTTAAACATATCAAGTGTTAAACAAACCCAGAGTTAAAAATATTCGTGTGAGCATGTTTTCCAAACTGCCTACTGCGTATTTAAAAGGTATTTGTTATCGACAACCCTAGCTACTCCATTTATCATACCCGGGTTTTCGCTGTAAATAACACAGTCATGTTAAAGGTTAAAGTCAATGTCCATAAATTATGTAGCTAATTACATTCGCATTATCCGTTCTGCATTTTCGAAAAATCGTTTGAAGGAAAAACCAACCTTTAATTTTCAGGAAAACAGATACAAAATGTATGTATGTCAAGATCACAACTGTCTGTCTGTCTGTTACAATATTTATTAGGTTTTCCGTTGAAATTGATAGCCATATATCTGTCATCCCTATTCCACTTCAATTTTTGTATGACATAAACTAGATATTGTCCGATCGGTCTCTTAATCAGTCTTGTAGAGAAGATAAACTAAGAACATTTAAATGAAATGATTTCAAATGTGAAAAACATACCAGAACGTAGACACTTGTTTAATGTAAAATATCCCATCCCATTATGTACTATCATAATTACCTATTTTATGATAACACGTTGGTCATATAGAAAATTGTGTAGTGGGGGTTTGCATGAAACATGTGACTTGCAGTCATGATTGTTCGCTGTATTCGCAGACTTTGATATTCTACGAATTCAACAACCGTGATTTATGTCCATACATAGACTAGTTACTAGTCTGATAAAATTTATGTTTTTTCTATATACTATATTTCTTGCACTATTTCCAGTCTATTTTTATATGAGTTTGCTTTATACACTGGGGCAGTTATATATCGGCGCTGGATAGTAGACTGGCTCTAAAACAAAACTGATAGATATTTATTAGAAAAAGAGATATTTCAGGGCCTGGTGACCAGGCTAGTCCATACATTAATAGTAAAACAAAAACTTGAAAAGAAAATTTATTACTTGAAACGGGAAAATATTACCTGAAAGAGGAAGAAATACATAATGCCTTCACCGCAGAATAATTGAAATTCATCCAATTTAAACGTCTTGTAGAAACGTAAAAAACAGATGGAGAATTTCAATTATGTAAAAATCGTAGTAAATTTCAGCTGGTTTGTCAACATTTCTCAATCTAACTTTGAAATCAAAGTTATTCTGCAGTAATTTAAAAGTATGAAATTTCATTTATGTTTCTGTCATATTAGAAAATTAATTGATAATTTTCTTAAACTTTTGATTTAATAACTGTTAGTGGTCATTTATTTATAGTGAAAGTATTTGCTTGAGTAACTGATTTTATAATTAAATTTGGAATTTACATACTTAAAAGGTAACTAATCTTATAAAATATTCACGTCTTATAAAGGTCTTTAAATTTATGTAGAACTACCACCCCTTTCCTACATTATTTGTACATAATGTAAGGGAGTTTATACAGTAGTTGAATTTGATAAACAGAAACTAGACTACCAGTGACCAGACATGTTAATTGACCCGTGCTGTGAAAACGCATGACTTGCTGGACCCCTGTGGTGAATATCTCACATTCTGTTCAATTGTCTTTAAAGGAGAACATCGATTTATAAGCACACAATTAACGCATGATATACAATTTTATTCCTGTTGTCCGTTAGCACAAAAGATATATGCGCGCACAAAGCCTACTTTCAACAGTTTTACACTAAACAAATCACATAACGGTTTATTTTTGACAGTTTATCAAAAGAGTGAGTCTCGCTTTCACAGTTACTGACGGCTTACACTTATGCTTAAATGAGATTTAAGGCCACCCTAAATAGAGAAATAGATTTCACTAACAGAATACTGTCAAGTATAATCTAAGTATAAAACACGGATCGCTGACGTACATTTTCGCATCTAACTGACAGAACTAATGGTCTTTCGGATGAGACCGATGTATCGGCTCTATACACCGGGCATGTTAAAGAACCAGGTGGTGCCTCTGGAACGGGACGCGTTATGTATCTTGAACTATCACCCGAAACCTAAATTAACTATAATCTTCTGGAGGCGTCGGTCATATAGATAACCCCTGATACATTTTCGCCATTTGTATAGCAAAAAGTTTCTCGCAATAAGGTGCATCTTTTAATGTATACGCTTCCGTTTAAAATCTATTTCGTGTTTTACTAATGGGTGCGAAATCAGCAAACCGCGATCCGGTTCATTAAAAAATACCGAAAAAAAGAACCAGCGAAGCCCTTTCCAGTACAGTATAAGAGTCAATTCCAATAAGTTAAAGTCCTATTAAAGTGGATTTCGGTCCAAAATTTAAATGATCGCCACCTCGACCTCCCAAAACTGTCCAGTAACTTCAAAACTCGAAAGATTGGAGGTAGAAACAGGTACGACATAATACCTGGCTGTTTTTGTTTTCTCACCTCGAGTCTAAGCCAGAGTAACTAGTAGTGAAATAGCAAATATTGCCGAACTTAACTGTTCGTGTTCCTTAGCAGATTCATTAATGTTCATAAAACGTTTAACATTGTGAACAATGGCAAAAGATTCATTTTTGTTTCTAACTGTGAATAAGTTCTATTGATTGATACACTTATGGGCACAGAAATTGAAAGATAGATCATTCATTGATCAAGTTAGTGACATAGGTTCGGTTAATATAAACAAATTACATGTAATACACAAGTTTTATTACATTTAATACACCAGATTTCCACCAGACACGAATCAATTAGGTTTGAAAAGGTTAATGAAAGATGAATGAGATAGGGTAAAAATTAGGCTCTTGCCTTGAAATATTCGCCAGAATTGTCTGCTAAATATGATTTTTGTTTTCGATCAACTTTATGCTGGTACTTATTTTACATAAATTTGTCTGGTGTCTACATGCAGTGAGTTTGATATTAACTTCCTGATAACGGAATAACTTTTAGGTACCTTCTAACTTTACATTTAGTCATCATCGTCAATTTTTTATCAGTATGAAAATTATGTGTTCTGATAGGACTGTGATAAGCCGATTTTCCAGTCAGGTAATCGGTAATAAAGTAAATCTTGTTATCGCAAATAAATTATAGACGTCATGTGCCGACACAGAAAGTATCTTGCGCAATAGATAGCAATTTTAAAAAAGATATCCCTGTTTAACCTGCGGCGGAATTTTCTGAAAATAAGAATGCATGTGCTGTGTTACTTCTGAACATGAGGTTTTATTTATAATATGAACAATTGTACTACATGCACTTAATATCAGTTCTGATGTAATCTTAAGCCAGGTCAATGCTGTGATTTATCTGTTTAGCACGCTATTGCACAACCGGACCCTAATCCGATCATTCTTTCGAATACTTATACATGCAAGATGTCTCTATGGAAACTAAGCCTCGTTGATCTCAACAATACTGAAAATACATTGATAACAAGGCTAATTTAAATGGGCGTACCCTACAACTAACCGATTATTTTCTCAAAATGCGGAAAATAATCTAGATGTACATTCAACAATAAATGCAATTTTCAAGTGTAATGAAAAATGTCTCGTTTTCTGCACAAAATGCCAATATAGCGACCTTGTATAATAAATCACTATCCACTCAAAACTTGTGAAACAAGTATTTTTGAAGGTATGGCGAAACCTCAGCACGTATCTTCCCTTATTCTACTTATAGTTGTAGGGATGTATAGCTTGGTGGCAATCCATTCAAGTATTTGAATAAAAAATGTTTTGGGGATTGTTAAGTTGCTCCCAGTTATAGGGTATGTCCCTTTAACCTTGCTTTTGCTCCGTGGTGCTTAGCATCACGATGAAGCGGTCGGTGTGTTACAAATACGTATATTATTGAACTAAAACAAATTATATATACAGTATACATGCATTTTTGTGTGTGAGGTAAGTACATTTCATTTTCTGAAACTATGCTCGAGGTTTTTCAGAAAATCTCGGGGAATTGCTGGGAAGTCAGATGATGTTTGACTATATAAGATAGTTACATCAGGTGGTTTTTACGCACTTGCACAAATCTTTCTGGCGATACTTTACACTTAACAAAAAGGTATAGTATTTTTTTTCATTTTAGGTCTTGGCAAGATCACCAGGGGAGAAATTCCACTATAAAAAATCTTAACAACAATCGTGAATAGTAGCATGTACTTCGTGCTTGTTGGTTTGTGAATAATGATTTTACAAAGAAAAATGTGCTTAGTTTTTTGTAGGGAATATAACTAAAAATGAAATTGAATAGCATGTTAATACAAATACACTGTTGAAAGAATATTTCAAATCGGCTAAAACTTGCCTTAAATGGTAATGCAAACGAAATTTAACAGTGCCTGAAAGTATAGAGCTTTTTTACAGAAACACACCGTTGAAAGAATTTTTGAAATCATTTAAAAATAGTACAGTTATGACACATCTAAGATTTAGTAAATATGTAAATGTATGCAAGTTTAGACACAGTATTTGACACGCCCCCTTTTCCAATCTTAATGTTGAAACCAATTTACTCATTTTCTCATGGTTATGTTTCATCTGAAATGGATAGAATTAATAAAGTGTTGTAGTTTACCACGTTTTAATATATGTTTGAATTTGTTGTTTTTAATTTATCAGTATTACCTGCGTGAATATTTCATTAGATCACTATGGCATCACAAATTCAAAATGGCCTCCTCCATAGGCTTTCTTTTTTGAAATTTTCAATCTTGTTTATCTTAACATTTAATACTACGATTTTAGAATTCCGTTCAACAGTATGTTCCTCGTAACAAGTTTTTCCATTTCAAGTCAAAGTATTTTCTGACATGTCTTTCCTTTTAAAGTTTTTTTTCCATTTGATATCATTTTAACTGTAAGGTACGGCATTTTATTAAATTACTTAACTTTTGATAGTGTCTATACAGATGCCTTTACCGCCGAGTTGTAAACACCATCGACTGAGCTATGTTAATATTGGATTTTCTGACTTTAAAGACACATCTTAGTACAACAAAAACATGGGTGAAATGCCCGTGGTCAGTGTATGAAACAAGAATGCTTGGTGTCCGTTTCTATGGTTGGTGTTGAAATAATGACACGTGGTCATCCGGGGTCTTTTTCTACCAGTTAAAGTTTGGAGGTTTAAGATATATTCGTGCATGTTCAGTTCACATTTGCAGTTGCTCACTTACTTTCAATAGGTTTCAACTAGTTTAATAGTTTATTTCAGTCTCATTCATTTGCATAATACACATTTATAAAATTCATGCATACAAAATCACAGACAATATCAAGCAAATGAGATCAGATCAGAAATAAACTGATTAGCAGAAACTGCATAGGAGAACATAAAATATTCAGAGTGAATGGTAAAGAAAATCTATTCAGCATTATTTACACAAATAAAATTGACGTCTAAGTAAAATATCATGGCAGGTTTTGGCACATAGACGAACAAGCATAGGATGTGTAAACAAAGTGACAAATTGATCAAGGATAGGCAAATCTTGAAAACCAATGCAGACATTTTCAGCTTTGCTGAGCAAGCAGCTGCGAATATCTTCATATTTGCGACAGTCCATTAAAACATGCATTTCATCTTCTAAAATATTACAAAAACAACACTTTCTATCCTCTACCCTCAACTTTTCATATCTTCCTGTCTCAATCCTTAGTGGAGCAACTCCACATCTAAATTTACTAAGAGCTGATCTATGTTTTGCTGACATAATTGTCTTACAGTAATTTTCAACACAAAATTCCTGTTTAAATAATCTGTAAGTTCTTAATTTATTTCGACCAGTGCCTGAAATACCAGTAATACTGTTAATTGAACTTAACCAATCAATTTCAAAACAATCCATGGTCTTCTGTACTACGCTATTGACCAAATTATTTTTATGAACTGGAATATTAATTGAACAAAACTGATCAAGATTGAATGCAGAAAACTTCTTTTCAACTGCAAAAAACCAGTTTTTACATGCTGTACTAGCTGACCCAGAGGCCCAGAGTGCAACACGTTTATTAAGCCTAGATTCAGGCATATTGGCAATGCGAGCCCATGAAACTGAAATGCATTTCCACTGGCGTACTATAGGAGGTTGCCAAGCCATTTCACCAACAACTGCCGCATTTGGTGTATATCTACCAACACCTAAGAAATATCTCATGGCTCTATTGTGAACAGTATTTATACAGGAGAAAGATTTATCTCCCCAGACTGAAGCACCATAGGCAACAACTGGCCAAACAACAGAGTCATAAAGTTTTGTAAAAACATCATATGGGACTCCGCCTATAGATTTACATTTAGCAATGAGGAGACCCAATGCACGGCTTGCACTCTGAGCAACTGCCTTAGCTGTTATATTCATATCTAAATGTTCTTGTAAAACTAAGCCAAGGTATGTATATTTGCTAAGCACTTGCAATGAACTGTCCCCACATGTAAATCTATGTTCAGTTCTAGGAGTAGACACAGGTCTAAAATGTATAATATTGCTCTTGGTACTATTAATACACATATCATTCAAATTACACCATTCATTTAAGGCATTCAGTAAAAGTTGAAGGTCATGCTGGTTTTCAGCTAACAAGACAATGTCATCAGCATACATCAAAATACATATATTTTCACCATTGACTTGTATTCCAATATCTAATGATTTCAAATATACTGCTAAATCATTGATATAAAGATTAAATAGCAGAGGAGATAGAATACAACCCTGTCTTAATCCGCATTTTACATCAAACCATTCAGTTACATAAGAATTTAGTCTGACACAAGATGAAATTGATGAATAGAGAGACTTAATGGCACAAAACATTTTGCCAGTAATACCTAATTTTACCAGTTTATTCCAAAGTATATCACGATTTATTAAATCATACGCCTTACGGAAGTCTATAAAAGCACAATAAGTAGACTTTTTAAGTTTTTTTCTAGTTTCAATGATACTAGTTAAAGATGACAAATGGTCATTCGTACTCCGTTTTTTTCTAAAACCATTTTGTTCGTCTGATATTACATTGTTAATTTCACACCAATCACTTAAACGTCTGTTTAGGATACTACAATACAACTTGTACATTGAAGAAGCCAAGGAAATGCCTCTATATGAAAGAGGGTCTCTAGTATCCAATGTAGAAGACTTAGGGATGGGGTTAATAATAGATTTTCCCCAAAGTGTGGGAACAATACCATTACTAAAGCAAACATTAAAAAGTGTATGCAAAAATAAAACAGCAGTATCATTTTTTAACATTTCACTTGGTAAATTATCAACTCCTGATGCTTTGCCATTCTTAGCATCATCAATAGCCTTCTTGACTTCAAAAATACTGATATTATCATTAAATACCAACTGATCAGACTGATCAATACTTTCAGTAAAAGAAGCAGTATTGGTGTGCTCAACACTATTAAAAATAGAACAAAAATCAGACTTCCACTTATCAAGCACAACTTCTATGTCAGTAGATACAGAGCCATCTTCAAAAACTACTTCTAAGGGAATTTGTGTTTTCTTGCTATGACCAACACCAACTTTGCCAATTGTTTTCCAGAATTTAGTCTGATCAACATTACATTCATTTAACAGATCATTCTGTAATGAGTACCAATAAAAACGCTTGGCTCTTTGTACTTCACGATCAAACTGCTTTCGTGCACATACATAAAATGACCGTAACCTCTTTTTCTCACTATTACTTGTACATTTTACGTACCGCTTTTCGGCTAAGCAAACCTCAGACCAAAGTTCGGTGAGCTTTCCATGCCACCATGGCTTACCCGGTCTATATTTCTTACTACTACCAGGCTTTATGTTTTTATAAGGTACAGACTTATACATGTTATACTTAACAATATTGCACCATTCTTCATATACCTTATCTAAATCTTGCTGTTGTTGAAACCCTTGTTCTATCTTATCAATTATAGCATTTACTTCTGACAAAATATCTGGACTGGATAAAAAATTACTAGAAACATTAGATACATCAAATTTATCATAGCTTTTCTGACTCAAATCAACATCAGAGGATGGCAAAATAGGAATATCAACATTCCATATAAGTAGAGAATGGTCTGGTATACATGTAGCCAGTATATTTGTGTCACCACTCATGGTAATAAGTTCTGAGGGTCTTGTAACAGAAAAATTACTAAATAGCTTAAGATCATCATGACTAACAACACAAAAATCTACCACAGCTAAACCTTTAACCGATACAGAGGTAAAGTCATTTTTAGTACATTTCCTGCCATTTAACATACACATGTTAGAATTTATTAAAAAGTCTATAAAAAGTTCCCCATACTTGTTGGTTTTAAAATCAATAACATCTCGTCCAGAGATACAGTCTATACCAGTTATAAAATCTTCTAAATCACCACACCTACTATTAAAATCCCCGCAAATGTACACTAATCCCTCAGATTGGTACTTATACAAATCAGTTAAAAGATTGTCATAAAAACTGCTTACATCAAATGGTCTGGAAGAGTTTTCTGGGGGTAAATAACAGACACATGGAAGTAGTACAAAATGTTCAGTCTTATGACTTAGTCTCAACCACAGAATACCTTCATAAGAAGAATTTAATGCTTCAATATCAAAATCTTCAATAATCTCATTTTTTATGAAAAATCCTACCCCACCAGAACCAGTTTTTGCATTTTTACTTATCAATACACGGTTTAATCCAAACCATGTAAAACCTTGAAGTTCTAAATTAACATTATTTAACAGATGAGTTTCTGCTACACCTAAAATATCACAGTCACTTTGAAATACACAAGAGGACCTTAAAATATAGTTGTCAGAATTGACATTGGAATTCCAACCACGTACATTCCAAAACCCAGTTTTTAACTATCTGCGGCGACTGTTTCCTCTTCCATTTTGCCTTGTAGTATCATTCTGTCTTCTTTGACCGCCATAATCCCTGGTTGAACGGTCACGTGAAGTGTTATTGACACCAGAAGCAATGCCCCTATGGGACTGTTCATTACCATTACCACGAGAATGACGGGTGTTACTAGACCTTGTATTACTGGAAAAGCCATTCTGCCGACTGTCATCATTACTAGAACAGACAACTCTGGATCCTTTCATCTGCAGGTTATGATGTTTAAGGGTGTTGAGGATGGTGCGAAAATTCTCACCCATTAAACGCTCTGAATTTGACAGATCATGATTGAGGTACACACTTGAATACTGATTATGTTTATTAAGCTTCCATTTACAACTCATCACTTTTCTTTTATCATTATAACTAGCGAACCTAGCAATAACTACACCAGCTTTTGAATCTGAGGATGTTGGCTTTCGTTCTGCAGTAGTACACACAACATCTTTAATCTGTAGACCATCCTTAATCAGAGTGTTGACTTTATTCACAACGTTCTCATTCTGCGACTGAGACAAGTTTCTTACAACTATATTCAGAGAAATATCATTTGAAGAAGATTGTAAATGTCCTTGAGGCACTGCGTCACGTTTTACCTCATCAATTTTGTTATTAATATCTGAAAGCTCTGCTACAAACTCTGCCTTCATGGATTCTTTAAAAGATTCAAGATGATTGTCAACATCTTTACGAACACGGTTCAGTTCAGTATTAACCCTTTTGTCCAAGAGTTGTGCAACTTTAGTAGTAATACGTGACTCCAGCCCAGTTTCTAACTTAATCATTCTCTCTTCAAGTGAGCAAAACATCATTTTCATGTCTGCAGACATTTTAGCTAACAACTGTTCTATTGATGGGTTCGAACTTACATGTACCTCCGCCTCTGTTACAATTACCTTGGGTCGCGCTTCCTGTGATGACTCTTCTGTGTATAAATTACGTCTAGCCTTTACAGTCACACGTTGTTTTTTAATTGTTGACTCAGCAGCAGATGGCACAGAAGCATGTCTCTTTCTAACAGAATTCTTAGGTGTTGGGGTATCTACTTGAATTATACGTTGAGTACCCATTACACAGTCCACAAAATCTTTAGCATCTTGAGATAGAGTCTGTTTATCAACCTGTGAACTGGATCCGTGTTGATTTTCCAAATTGTTATCCATTGTATTATGGTATAAATGCTGTATAAATACTGTACAAATACTCCAGAGTACTAGAATGCACAAAAAAGTTTTCAAGGATACTTCCAAACTCGTTTCACTATGTGAAAAGTCTTTAAAAGTTAAAACACAATGTCAGAAATCATCTGCGAAAACTAATGACACAGTTCTACCACCCGGTGTCAACGTACAAAACTCCGCAGAAATTTAGGCGGTACTCTCAAGAAGTCACAAATCAAAGTTCAACAACCGCCTGTTTACGTCAGTCCGGCACAACTTCAACAAAAAACGTTCATAAACTACGTATGTTTGGAAAATACAAACGCACTTTTCTTTCATTATGTTGTTTGTACATCTTATGGTAATGTTTGTAGATCTTATGGTAATGTTTGTACATTTTACTTTCTACACTAATTTCAATACAATTCTTTTGCAAATAAACGTTTTGTAACGTCTGTGTATAATAATGTATCTAGTATGGATATAATGTAGGGTTAACGCACGTTTTTTCGTGTTATAACATCTGCAGAAACCCGAGGGATGGTTGGTGCCCGAGCCCGTTAGGGCGAGGGCACCAACATATCCCGAGGGTTTCTGCAGGTGTTATAACACGAATAAACGTTCGTTAGCGCTATTCTAGCATAAATAACATAAAAAATCATAGAAATAAAAATGAAACGCTCTTACTGGTACGACGTTCAATGATGCGCGGGACAACGTCCGTGTTGTTTACGTCATATTTATGACGTCACCAGCGGTTTTTAAGCCCGGCACTGTTGACGCCGTACATGATGTAAGACTTGGAAGACAGGTCCATTGTTTACAATGGCCCTGTACTGCGCATAAATGAAAACGGGTTATAACGGCGCGTGAATCTCCCCGTTAACACACGTTTTTTCTCCTGTTAAAACACCGGCAAAATGGGCAAAAACAGCACATTTTATGCTAGAATGAATGTCATTATACACTTTATTTATAATTGTTGTCATTTTCGTAATGATAATATATTGAAATATGTATTATGTAAAACTATAAAGTTCTTCAAAATGCATTAAAATAACATATTTAAGAACATATAGTCAAATAAAAATTTTCCAGCATAAAATCCTATAAATAATATGTCTTTTTGAAATTCTACGCTACTATTTATAAAGCGTTACAAACACTTGAAATTCCAATATAAACATGTAGTGAAGTGGAACTGTAAAACCCAGTTCACCATCATTTGAAACAGATTTTCTCAAATTCTGACCTAGTTGATTCTAGCAAATGTATTTACATTTTATATTTTAGTTTACCATTAAGGACAAATTTTTTCACCGGAAACTGTGAACGAGCCGTTTTAAGATGTCAAGTCAACAAAGTGGCAGAGGAGGTCAGTACACAGGGACAGGGACAAAGGCAGACCTGGATAACCACGGCAACCAAAGCAATCCGAACAACCCTAACTACCAGTAAGTAAACACTTGATTGCCATTTGTCCGTCTGCTAATCAGAATGAATAAATTTGATATGGTGTTTACAGATGCATAGTTAGCTCATCAAAATGGTTGAAACATCTTAACTGAATAATACAGCTGTTGTTTAAACAATATAAACGAGGACTGAAAACGAAACTGTCTTGTATCACAGTGTAAAGCATCCTTAAACAAAAAGAAACTATTGGCTGACATCATTCGAAAAATGTTGTGCGATCTGTATCACTATTTTCTGTTTTTATTTCAGAGGTTATAGTTCCGCTTACAGTGGCACAGGGACACAGGCTGACCTGAGCAACCATTCTAACCAGATGAACCCGAACCACGGCAGTTACCAGGCTCCGAAAAAATGACCCGATAGTGATAAATGACTTTCACACAAATTAACACTAGTTTTACGAAAATGATTGTGAAAAGTTATTTCAAATAAATATTCATGAATTCAGAGACTTTGTTCTGTACTCCTGTGTGTGTTATGGCAAGAGAGTAGCGAGCGAATGCGTTAAACATATCCAGAGTTAAACATATCCAGAGTTAAGAATATTTATGTAAGCATGTTTTACCAACAGCCTACTGCGTATTTAAAGACAACCCTAGCTACCCAATTAGTCATATCCGAGTTTTCGGTAAATAACACATGTTAAATGTTAAAGTCAAGGTCCTTACATTTTGTCGTTAATTACGTTCGCATTATCCGTTCTGCATTTTCGAAAAATCGTTTGAAGGAAAAACCAACCTTTAATTTTCAAGAAAACATATATATGTCAAGATCACAACTGTTGCAATATTTTGAAATTGATAGCCATATATCCTACTTTATAGCCGGTATTCATCGCGGAGTTTTTATTTTCGCTATATTCGCGGACTTTGATATTTTACGAATTCAACAATCGTGATTTATGTTCATACATAAATTAGTACGAGTATTAATAAATAAACTTGAAAAGGAAATTTATTACTTGAAACGGGAATATATTATTTACAACAGGAATATATTATTTGAAACGGGAAGAAATAAATAATGCATTGACTGCAGATAAAAGGAAATGTATCCAATTTAAGCGTCTTGTAGAAACTAAAACAAACAGATAAAGTATTTAACGTACGTAGAAATCGTAGCTAATTTACCGGTTTGTATATAAAGGAGAACATCAATTTATAAGCACACAATATATGCCTTTTATACAATTGTATTCCTTTTGATCCTAGTACAAAAGATTTATGTATGAACACAGCCTAACGTCAACAGTTTTACGCTTGATCAGGCGTAGTCAGCCCACCTAACTGTGGCACATCTCAGTTTATCAAAAGAGTGAGTCTCGCTTCCACAGTTACTGACGTCTTACTCTTGATTTCGAGATTAAGGGCTAAATAGAATACTGCCAAATATAATCGGCTTAAGTATAAAACGCAGATCACTGACATACATTTTCGCCATTTGCATAGTGACAAAACAAACCTAATGTGCATCTTTAATGTACCTGTGATAAATTATACACGTTTCGCAAACACTACAGAAACTATCTTCTTGGAAAACAACCATGATTATAAAAAGAATGGTTATATGAAGAAATCCAGGCAACTCTCTTACAGCGTTCGTCTTCTTAATTTTTTATATATACACTGTATATACCATTGTTTAAATGTGTTTAGAATCCTTGATTGTGTGTAAATGTTTTCTTTAATCATATTGTTGACGGTCGCAAGTGAGATAAATGATGCTGAAATTGTTTATTGTGTAACCGTCGTTAAATAAAGTATATTGAATTGAATTGAATTGAATGTACACGCTTCCGCGAAAAAACTATTTCGCGTTTTACTAATATGCGCGAAATCAACAAACCGCGATCCAGTTCATTAAAAAAAAATAGCGAAGAAAAGAAACAGCGAATGTAAAGTCCTATACAGTATAAGAATAATTTCCAATGTTTTCAGAGAGTACTGTTAAAGTCCTATTAAAGTCGATATCGGTTCAAAAATTAAATGATCACCGTCGAACGTTCAAAGCTGTCGAGTAACTTCAAAAACTCGAAAGATTGGAGGTAGAAACAGGTTAGTCATAATACCTGGCATTTAAATGATTATATAACACAAGAAAACCGACATTCCTTTACAAACAATCTGACTTACGTTAAAAAAATAATAACAGCATCTCGGAAGTCGCTACTTTGTCAAGTTTGCTACCATATATGGTAAAAGTTAGTTTTTAACCATCCTGCGCATTACATGTACCTTTATTATCTGTTGCAAACATGTAACGTTAGTTCTTACCTCCAGTCTTAGCCAGAGTAACCAGTCGTGAAATAGCAAATATTGCCGAACGTAACCGTTCGTGTTCCTTAGCAGCTACATTTAATTTTCATAAAACTCTAACATTATTCACAATGACAAAAGATTTCTGTTTGGTTCTAACTGTGTAATAAGTTCGACTTAATGATACACTTATGGGTCATGCAAATGACATATTATACATTCATCACGTTAGTGACCTAGGTTCGGTGAATATAATCAACTTACATGTAATTAAGAATCATAGTTTTATTACATTTATAACATCAGATTTTCACCAGACACAAATCAATCAGGTTTGGGAAGGTTATGCTGATGATGAATGAAATAGGGTCAAAGTTATTCTATTCGCGAAAACTATCTGCCGAATATAATATTTGTATCCGCTCAACTTTATCCACAGGCTACTTACTGTGTCTACATGCATTGCGTTTTCATAAAATTGACTGGTAATTACCTCCAGATAAAAGGAATAACTTAGCCTTTTAGGAACCTTCTTATTTTACATATAAGTAATCATTCCCAATTGTTTATTAGTATGAAAATGCCAATTTTTCAGTCAGAGCATAGGGCTCTAGCATTGAATGCTTTCATGTAAGAAACCACAGAAAGCAAAACAAAAGAACAAAGCTAGACTTTCCAGAGTGCTTCATTACTGTATTATATAATTTGATAAAATACACAATGATAGCATGTAATCTTTAGACTCTACTTGGTTTACTGAAACTGGTAATAAAGCTAATTTTGTTTCAGTAAATAAATAACCGTCATCATGTGCCGACAGAAATCATCTTGCGTAATAGATAGCAATTAACAAAAAGATACCCCTGTTTAACCTGCGGCGGAAGTTTCTGAAAATAAGAATGTATGTGCTGTGCAACTTCTGAACCTTGAGGCTTTATTTATAAACATATTATGATTAATTGTACAACATGCACTAAATAACAATTCTGCTTTAATATAAAGCCAAGTCAATCCTGCAACCTATCTGTTTAACGCGCTTTTGCACAACCCGACCCTTATCCGATCAGTCTTTTGACTATGCAGTTTTGCATGCTTAAACATGTAACATGTCTCTATGGAAGCTAAGCTTCGTTGATCTCAACAATAATGAAACTACATTAATAGTAAAGTTAATTTAGATAGGCGTCTTGCTAGAGAGCATTTTCTGAAAATGCTGAAAATTATCTTTATGTACGTAAAACAATTAATGAATGCATTCTTCAAGAAGAACATTATATTGAAAAATGTCTCGTTTCTACACAAAATGTCAATATAGCGACCTTTCATAATAAATCGCTCTACACCCAAAAAGTATGGAACAAGTGTTTTTGAAGACTACAGCACGTATGATTCCCCTTACTCGCTTAAACTTTGAGGTTTGGTGGCAATCCTTTCAAGTATTTGAATATAGAATATTTTGGGGATTGTGAAGTTCCTCCAAGTTATAGGGCATGTTCCTTTAACCTTGCTTGGGGCTTAGCGTCACGAGGAAGCGGTGCATATGTTATAAATCAGTATATTATTGAACTTATCAAATTACATATGTGAGGTTAGTATGTTTCATTTTCTAAAATTATGCTCGAAATATTTCAGAAAATCCCGTGGAATTTTCTAGGAAGTCACGTGATGTTTGCCTATAAAAGGCAGTTACTACTGGCGGTCTTTATGCTTTCTTGCAACACTGTACACTAAACAAAAAGGTTTTAATATTTTATTTCAATGTATTGTGAATATTAGCATGTACTTGGTGCTTGTGGATTTGTAAATAATGATTTTACTAAGAGTAATGTGCTTAGTTTCTTGTACAAGTTGAGTGCTAAAATTTAAGGGGAACTCAAGTGAGAATATATTGAAGAGATTATTAAACCCTTTTACTAAATTTCTCATGGCTGTGTTTCATCTGAAATTGATAAAATTTATTAAGTTTCGTGTAGTTTACAATGTCTTAATATATGTTTGAAGCTACTGCTTTTAATTTAGCAGTATTACCTGCGTGAATATTAAATTAGAGCACTATGACATCAAAAATTCAAACAATTGTTCAGTCTTCAATATCTTTATTTGACACTCCGATTTTTGATGATTCGTTTCACAGTATGTTTCTCTTAAAACGTTCTTCCATTTAAAGTCAAATTATTTTCTGACTTGTCTTTCCCTTTAAAGTTTTTTAAATATTATTTTCACGATAAGATACGTATTTTTTTATTACTTATCTTTTGAAAGGGTCAATACAGAGATCTTTCTCAACGAATAGTTAATACCATCGGCTGAGCTTTATCAGTGTGGGTTTTGTGACTTAATAGGCATCTCTTAGCACAACAAGAATATGTGCCTGTAGCCAGGGTATGAGACAAGACTATGTATGGTTGGTGTATGTTTTTGTAGAACCAATGCCACGTGGACATCCGGGGTCAGTTAAAGCTTGCAGGTTAAAGATATGTCCACGTATGTTCAGTTCACATTTGCAGTAGTTCACTTACTTTGTGCCAAAACGAGTTTTAATATTCTCCAATTGCGTCAGTTTTATCTTTGTTAATAACGTTTAACTTATTTAAACTACTTATCATTTAAAATTTTAGTTACCACAAGAATCAGTTGCTAATTACTTCCTTCTCGATCTTATCTAGAGGATAACAGATTTCTTAAAACATTTCTGAATCTTTTTCATTTCAGTCTTTTTTCCTATCTTTTTTTAAACTATATTTTAGGTGTAAATTACCGACTGACTCTTGCTTTTTACAATGTAAATATGTGTTGAATGATATCATGTATATTCCCTGTGATAGTCTCTTATAATTCAGAATTAAATTGTCATGTACTTATTTGTCATGGTTTTATTGAAATGTTGTGATATTGTACATGAATGAGACTTAAATAAAGATAGGGCGGTTGTGTAGAGGTAAAGGTGTCTTCCGCTCATCCCGGAGTTTGCGGGTTCGAGCCCCACTGGGGTCACGATCGTACCTCCTCATATGACACCAGTACTGGTTTTTCCAGGAAGCGGACTCGAGAGTGACTCGATAAGCTGAAAGCTTTCTTCACAATCGAGCTAAAATGAATTAGTATGAACTAAATAAAGATTTATATATATACTTTCATCAAGTTTCAATTTCGTCCGTTTGGAAAATACAAACGCACTTCTTTTTATTTTATATTGTTTGTACATCTTATGGTAATGTTTTTACATTTTTCTTCCACATTAATTTCAATACAATTCTTGTGCGGTTAGGAACATATAACGTTTGTACATAGAGTGTATAATCTAGATCAAATGTTTGTGTATGTCATTATACATTAGATATATAATGTTTGTCATTTTCGTAAAGATAGCTATTATATTGAAATATGATGTTTTTAACGTTAAAGGTGTTAAAAAGGTAAAGTAAATTATTTTTATCGTATCGTGAATATCAACATGTACTTGATGCTTGTGAGTGTGTGAATGATGATTTTACCATGATAAATGTACTTTGCTTCAAATTTAGTTCTAAATCAAAGTTTTACCAAAAGGTTAAAAAATATGTCCACGTATGTTCAAGTCACATTGGCAGCCTTTCATTTAGTTATATATTTTTTATCAGGTTTCAACTTTGACTGCAACCGCATTTCTTGTTATATTGTATCGTTTGTACATTTTAGGGTTATGTTTTAACTAGGAACATATGATAACGTCTGTACATAATAAGTGTATATAATATAGATCTAATGAATGTTTGTGTCATTATACATGAGATTTATAATGTTTGTCATATTTGTAATGATAGTATATTGAAATATGATGTATTTAAGGTTTAAGATGGATGAACAAATATGCGGAGGTTACACAGGGAAAGGGACAAAGGATGACCTCGATAACCACGCCAACCAATGCAATCCGAACAACCCGAACTATAAGTAAGTAAACAAGTTACTGTTTTATCGTTTTCCCGGAATTTTCCGGATATTTCGGAATGAACATGTTTTCATCAAGGAAACAGTCGCAATGTTTCTAAGGACATCATGGTCATGTTTTATGCGTTTTTATTTCATGCTCGTTCAGAAGTGTATATCTACTAGACAATGTACTTGAAACGGAGTTTACAGTTCAGCAGATGCGTGTTTAACTGATCACGAAGGCCAAAAAATCTGAACTGCACCATACAGCTGTTGTTTGACCAATCCAAGGAAAGTGGATTAGTAACTGACTGAAAAAAAGAACTGTTTCCTAAGTAGCGCTCGACAACACTGTGTTCAGCATCCCAAAACAAAAAGAAACTAATGGCTGACATCATTTGAAAAATGTTGTGCGGTCTTTATCACTATTTTCTGTTTTTCAGAGGTCATAGATCCGGCTACAGTGGCACGGCGACACCGGCTGACCTTATCAACCATTCTAACCAGATGAACCCGAACAACCCCAGTTACCAGGCTCCGAAGAAGTAATAATCTGTCAGTGATAACTGACTTTAACACGCAAATGTATTCTTGTTTTAATAAAATAGTTGTAAAAAATAAATTAAAATAATACTCATAAATGACTTTCGTAATCAAATTTATGCTTGTTTTACGAAAATGGTTGTGAATAAATAAATAAATACAGAGTTTTTGTTCTGTAATCACGTGTGTCTAGTGATTTCTAATATAATAATTGATAAAATGTATAGAATTCACAATAAAGACAGCAGTGTAGGAGCACATTTGTCTCGGAGCACATTTGTCCACATGAGACAAATGGGACCTCAAATGTCTACCCAAAAAAACACATTTGTGTGACAAATGTGCTCCGATCAAGGTTTTTAAGGGACAAGAAAGCACATTTGTCTCATGTTTTTTAAGGGACAAGAAAGCACATTTGTCTCATGTCATTTTTTATGAATTATTTGTCACATATTTTCCCACGGCAGAAATTTTTTTTAGAATCGAGGTTCGCCGTTTTACCTCATGTCAAGTGTAATCATCAATAGGTTTGCTAATGCTTTTTTAATGAAATATTAAACCTAAAAACTACAGTGGAACTATTAATTCTAATATCTCTAATTCAAGAAATTTGACTGGCTGAACCTGAAGGCGTACACTGAAACATACGGAATCCCGTTCACGATGGTACAATGGTGAAAGCGCGATGGTACGATGATGAAAACGCGATGGTACGATGGTGAAAACACGATGGCACGAACGTGAAACAACGATTGTACGATGGTGAAACAACGATGGTACGATGGTGAAACAACGAAGGCACGATGATGAAAACGTGATGGTACGATGGTGAAAACACGATGTTACGATGGTGAAAATACGATGGTACGATGATGAAACTGCGATGGCATGATGATGAAAACGCGATATTATTTTCACCATCGTGTCATCGCATCATCGTGATTTCACCATCGTGCCATCGTTGTTTCATCATCGTGCCATCGTGTTTTCATCATTGTACCATCGTACCATCGCGCTTTCACCATTGTACCATCGTGCATCGCGGTTCAGGGAGACAAAAAATGTTACTTATGTCCAAACGGAACACCGTAATCGGGCGATATTTGAACGATACAATATCGTGACTCGTTTCGCATCTCGCCGGAATCTCGCGTCTCGCTTCGCATCTCGTACGTCGACGCGAGACAAGAAAATCCTTTGAGGCCATATACCGCTAAATAGTATTCCCTTTATATTCTATATAAAACTGACATTTTTCAAAGAGCTACAGAACATAGCTAGACCCATTTTAGAGAACAAATCTTTATCTCATTTTAAAGAGTTATGATAAAACTGATATAAAATGATGAGAAAAGTAGGGGTCATGTATCTTCTAAGAAAAATTTCTAGCGTCACATTTGCTACTGTAAAATCACTTAAAAAATCACACTGCTGTTACGTGGAAGAACCACCAATACTAAAATTGAAATTCACTTTATCAAATACAACCTTTGCTCGCATTTGTCTACCAAAATGTCAAAAACATATCCATGATGAAATTTAAACAGAAAACAGCTTAAATTTAGACGTCTATGGCCATGCAGAGTGAAAAAATAGTGTCCAATAACCTGTCCGCCATTACGCGACAAGGCCAGATGGCTCCCGCGCTGGTTCCTTTACCATAGTCAGGCCTTTGAGAAGCACAGACACGAAGCGATGCGTGATATTTTACCGAGAGACACGAAAAGCGAAATTCCGGCAAAACATGAAGCGAGGCACGATATTCTACCGTGAAATCTCGTGGTACGGGATACATCGACATTGCGAGATCTCGTGTTACAATATCGTGCCTCGCTTCGTGCCTCGTCGGAATGTCGCGTCTCGCCCGATTCTGCGAGGCCCGATATTCCATAATTATGGCATTACCCGGATTCTTTTAGGAACTCATGCACGTTGTAAGTGCTTTTTCAATGGCGGATCTGAAAGCAGCAATTCTCGGAAAATGGCGATATTTTTTTTTTTATATTTCTGATGAAAACAAAATACGTGTGGGATGGTCTTCTCATTTTCTTCCTTAGATCATTTAGGGGCCTCTGTGGCCGAGTGATTTCAAAAAACCACTTGCCCCTAACCGCTGTAGGTTCGACACTCACTCGGGGCGTCGAACTATTCATGCGAGGAAGCCCGTCCAGGGTCCAAATGCGGAATACCTATCCGCGTGCGCACGTAATAGTTATTGCGTGCGCACGCAATAACTTTCCCTTTAGAACGTAATAGCTTTCGCGTGCGCACGTAATAGTATCGCGTGGCCACGTAATAGCTATCGCGTGCGCACGTAATAAATAAGAAAATCCTATGTCCCCTTTATGCCACCGTAGATTCTACCTTGTTGTTGCTTAGAATATTTCTTAAATCATTTATAAAACTTTAAGCATCGGAAAGAAACGTGTCACAATTAATAACGATAAGAATGGACTCGCTGCATATGTGTTTGGGTTCTGGATACTGCACTGGTAGAAATTTTCACTGTGACATGCAGAACAGGGATATTCTTTAAGTTAATATATGACTCCTATGCAGAGGCAGGAAGTTTTTGATTGACCGGAAGTGACCTAAAAACGGTATTATAAATACAGAAAACACAGAATAATGGCTGGTAGTCGGTATATGGACGGGCATAATTATTACCTTTATTTTGTTGAATCCCGTCAATTACTTTTGGTGTTTTTAAACAATACTTAGCAATGTTTCTTTGGGTAAATTTTGGTATAAACACTACACATTGTATAAGAATATATATAAAAACTACATTAGAAAACTTTTTCTACATACAAAAATATCATACAAAGTGCGATATTTCCCAGTAAACACATTTTGACCCGTGGAAGAATGTGAGACAAATATGCTTCGAGTGTCCTTTCTATTGTGTGTCGAACACATTTGTCTCATTTCCAATTTGTCGCAAATATGAATGTTTACGAGCACATCGGTCACACCTCGTGAGACAAATGTGCTCCGAGACAAATGTGCTCCTACACAGCAGTGCATTTGGTAAAGTAAAATGAAACTAGGAAACAGACTCTTTGATAGATAAGTTCTTTCTCTTGAAATGCTGAGAATAAAGTGTGTGAAAGAGACAATCTTATTGCCTTATTTACATTGAAATGTTTTTCAAATGAAATTAAGTGCAGGAGCACTCTTCATTCTGTTAATTACTTAAAGCTGTTGATGTCCTGTCTGAGTGCAGATAGAACAATGGTTATAAAACATTTCTCTGAGTAAATCTCAGATCTCTTGCTTCTGATTGGTCACATTTGAAACATTTTTTCTAGCCACTCAGGAGACAGAAACTAGAGATTTTTAGAATGAGTAAAAGCGTAAAAGGTTATAAAAACAGCTGCTATATACTTAATAACTGAATCTGGCTACTGCCTGCTTGAATGATTGCAAATCAGGCAGGGTTGCAATATGCAGGGCTTACCTATTCAATAGAACTGTGGTATGGGGGGAAAAGAGTACGTAAAGAAATGCGAGTTTGAATGGGATTTGCGAAGTTTGCTACGAGATTGTGTAATGACCAAATTGGAGATTAGACGCCTGTTCTCAAAAGTGCTCCATCCTAGGGTGTTCCGTAGGTCTGTTACATACGGAAGCACAGAGGTGACATGTGGGAATTTTTTTTATATTATCTCGTGGCCACGCGATAATAAAAAAAGAAAAAACGAAAAACTAAACATTATCGCGTGGCCACGAGATAATAAAAAAGAAAAAACGAAAAGCAAAACGTTATCGCGTGGCCACGCGATAATAAAAAAAGAAAAAACAAAAGTTATCGCGTGGCCACGCGATAATAAAAAAGAAAAAACGAAAAACAAAACGTTATCGCGTGGCCACGTTTTGTTTTTCTTTTTTTCTTTTTTTATTATCTCGTGGCCACGCGATAACGTTTAGTTTTTTCTTTTTTTTTTTTTTTTTATTATCGCGTGGCCACGAGATAATATAAAAAAATTCCCACATGTCACCTCTGTGCTTCCGTAGTTACACTATTGCATCTAGAATAATCATTTTTGACTTATCTCATTGAGCATCGCTGAACCATTTCCAGCTTGTGTATGTTGACATGTGTATGTAATGCATACTTGCTGCAAATATTACGCATTGCAATTTAATAGCCTGGCAGTATCGTATCCTTCAAATTGAGACAATATCAATATCAAACAAAAGCGCCAACAGCTGCACTCATATCGACCTTTATTGTAATTAAATCCATATCAATGAAATCCGACATTTACATATGTACACTGATACGGACAGCAAAAGAAAATAATGAGAGAGAAGCGTTTAAGTGAAGACTTGCACAGTCTTATAATTTAAAAGTAATGACCAACGATGGAAGTACAGAACTTAATGTCAGTTCCCCACAATGTATTAATTACATCCTTTTTTTGTAGAATGAATTCGGTCATGCGCTTGCAATTTTTTGTCAATGTAACCAGGCGATCATTTCCAACTTATACCTCAAAGTATGCACATTTGACGCTGTAAGATGTAACGCTGAAGTGCTCAGTTCTAACAAAGTACATTTCATGCTGAAATGTTGGTTTGATTTCAATGAAATTTGAAAGGACTATGTATTATATATTGGTCGCAGGCTGAGTTAAGGGACCTTACGATCGAAGTAATAAGGTCTCGAAAATGTAAAAAAATAAAATAAAATAGTAAAATAAACAGTATATTTACTTATGGTAAAGGACGCGCGGTTTTCCTTTTCATCAAATCTGTCACGTGACCAAAATAACTACAAATGTTCGAAAGAGAAGGGAAGTAAGAACTGTGCAGTTTAGACATGAGTTGGCTCACGATATTTTAAAATTATTATATACCGCAAAGAAACAGACCCAACTTACAAAGAACTTTATGACTGACATCAGAAAATACCGTCCGGAATCCACCATTGTCTTTTTTTACAATTTATTTTCTCAACTTAATTCAGTTTTCAAACACCAAGCGCATTACCAGCATCAACTCCTGCAAACATGTTGACATTTTTTATCAACGTTAGTTCATGTATTTCTGAGCTCCCTTCTTAGCCAGAGTAATAACTCTGAAATAGCAAATATTGTTTAACTGTAAGCGTGCGTCCTCTAGCAGCGTCTTTAAGCTGTTGATTTCTTTATTAAACGTGATCCCAGTTCAGCTGGTCGATCGAATTCTACACAAAATTTAAAAAACAACAGAAACAAAATAAAACATCACGTATTTATAATTTTAGTGAAATTATTTACTCATGCTCATGTTGTATTTAAAAGCCTTATAAAATATACGTATCTTCTAACTATGATGGTATTGCCATAGCATCATTTATTCTCTTAAAGGCCAAAAATACACGGGTGATACGACGCCACATGATCGATAGATGCAGAATGTAAATATCACGAACGTCAGTGAAAATTGGAAGGGGATTACCTTCCATAGTTTTGCACCTGAATTGGATTGTGCCCTACAACAACTATTGGAACTTTTTCCCTACGCTAATCAATATAGTGCAATAAAATCAAAGTAAAATCTTCCTAGCACTCTTTTCATGTACAGTCAGTTATATGTAAAACTTTAATTTTGACCTCTTTTTTTAAACTAATGTAAATTAATTAAACAATTATAATTAGTGTACATAACAAATAGTTCCTTTGTGCACACTTGCATATTAATCAGCTGGAAAAGTTTGATATAAATATAGACATTGATCCGATGTAGGGTCAGGATAAAATACCAATGATTTAGTTCTAGAATTTATTTAATAACATTATTTTGAAAGCTTCCTCAATGTATATCGTATGTTAACTACAGGTACACGTACACTCAGTATTTACAGTACATAAACGAAACTTGAAAGTAAATGTATAAAATGACGCAACAGTTTTGAAATTAATTTTGCCTAAATATTTAATGAATTAAACTTGATTTTTTTACAAGAGAAGTGAGGGTTACTAAACTGCTTAAATAGCGCATTTTCGCAAGCTGACCTATTTCTAAATCACCTTTCATTAGTATTTTAATACTTTGATTTTTCAATAGGTAATAAAACACACCAAGGTCGTAATGTAACGTTCATATTACCTGAAAATCGTTTGGAGGAAAACAAACTATATATATTTATTACCCTTTCATGAAATTTGCGGTGATCCCTAAATAGATATGGATATTTACGGGCAAACCGGTAATATACACTTGATATTACCCCGTTACTGTACCCCATGCTGAACGTGAGCTTGTTCGCCGCGTACATTACGTCAATGTATAAGTCCGTGCTGATTTGTGACGTCACGCAGTGACATTGAGGTATCATAAGGGGATTTGAAGGTTTGTTTACGTTCAGCCGTTAAATAAATAAAACATAAACGGAAAATTTCAATATTTCAGAAAGGGAAGGGTAATAAAATTGTTATTTGTTTTTTGACGTGATATATGGGGATATATTACCCGCCTCGACATAATATTACCCTCGCCTAACGGCTCGGGTAATATAAGTCTAGGCGGGTAATATATCCCCATATACCACTTCAAAAACCAAATTACATATATTATTACCCTTCCATGAAATTTGCGGTCTTCTGATCGGTCAACGATCCGTAAATAGATATTGATATTTACGGGCAAGCCGGTAATATACACTTGACATAACCCCGTTACTGTACCCCATTCTAAACGTGAGCTTGTTCGCCGCGTACAGTACGTCAATGTATAAGTCCGTGCTGATTTGTGACGTCACGCAGTGACATTGAGGTATCATAAGGGGATTTGAAGGTCTGCTTACATTCAGTCGTTAAATAAATAAAACATAGACGGTATTTTTCAATATCTAAGAAAGGGAAGGGTAATAAAATTGTTATTTGTTTTTTGACGTGATATATGGGGATATATTACCCGCCTCGACATAATATTACCCTCGCCTAACGGCTCGGGTAATATAAGTCTAGGCGGGTAACATATCCCCATATACCACTTCAAAAACCAAGTAACATATAATATGTCAAGATCACAACAATGATTAGATTTTCCATTTGTACACATAAACACGCTGATTACGTATTAACGCTGTCAGGTGACCAGATTTAGAGGTCATGTAGTATCTTCAAAACGATAGTAATAATTCTGCAGTTGACTAACGACATTTTAAAATAATTATAAAGCGCAAAGAAACCGACCCAACTTACCAATAACTTTATGACTAGGTAAGACAATCACTGTCACAACTGCCACATCTGTATTTTTATTACATGTAAGATTATGCTTTGTCTTATATTATCAAATAATTTCTTCATGCTGGATTATGCTTTCTTTCAGCCAATAAATGGGTTATTCCTTGTTAAATGCTTCCTTTCACAATGAAGTTCTTCATTCTTAGCTCTACTTAAAACTTTAAGAGGCATATAGAACAGAATGATTATGTCTTATTGCTTACTTCTTTGTGCTAACCCTTATTTTCCTTTTACATCAAGAACATACAGTGCATGTATATCAGTTTGGAATACGCTCAATATAAAGTTTCATTATTACACAAGGATGCACTGTTTAGATGAACAGTCGGTAGTTTTCGTAAATATAACGATATCAGCCTTCGGTCCATATTTTTTTATACTTATTCATTCAAGCTCGATTGTGAAGAAAGCTTGAAGCTTCCCGAGTCACTCGATAGTCCGCTTTCTGGAAAAACCAGTAGATTCTACAAGTGTCACATGAGGCGGTACGGTCGTGACCATAATGGGACTCGAACCCGCAACCTCCAGGATGAGCGGCAGACACATTAACCTCTACACCACCGTTTTCCCTATCCCTACTGAATATTTTTCCATTCTAACACGTTTACTTGGAAATAAATGCTGAATTATTTTATTTACGCGAAGCTGAGTGACTGTCCATGCCGCCAGAGAACGTAAGAACATATTGGCTGTTCCCAGAACGTTAACTCCCAATTCTCTAATTATGACATTACTTGCACTAAATTGTTTAAAAAGAATCATTTTGATATTAAATTTTATTGTGATTTAACGTCAGATTTTATCAATACTAGCTCAACTATTTTCAGTGAAATCATCCAGACTGCATTTATATAAACCGCCGGGCTTAAAACGCTGATGACGTCATAAACACAACATAAAGCACAGACAACGTCCCGCGCAATTTCAAGCATCAATCCCAAAACTATGCTTCCAGCTAAAACAAAGCAAATAGCTGTTAAGTGTTGGTGAACGTTCAATTAATATTTAACAAATATTGCAATTAGAACACAAAGACCGACACCATAAACGTGTGTGGACACTTTTAATTATGTTAAAATACGCGAGCGTAATTTTCAAAAGCTGAACATAGTTCCGGTCATCCGAGTGATATACCGTATAGTTTATCACGTTCAAATCCTCCTTTTCTCATCTGAGACGAATGGAGGTAGTGTTAGAAAAGGTATTTGAAGACATAACTCGTCTAAAAATAAACTGGGACACGGTTTTCACTATCCTCATTTAATATTGGTATTTAAATTACATAAAAAAATAGTCGAGTTAACATATTGGAGATTATAATGCATCCTAAAATTTGGTACTTTAATTTTCATACAACTTTTATGATTGATGTCTGTGTCATCAAGATAATTATGCAGTCAAAAATGAACGTTTTTGTAAAAATATCTTCTCTATCTTAGCAAAATTAGTTTATAGAATAATTGGGAGCTGTGATGAAAAGGTTAATTGGTCGGCTTCTTAAACCAGAGTCGTGAGTTCGAACCATTTATTAATAAGGGTCACGACCATATTCCCCATAAGTCACCATTTGTGCTATTTATTCTGACATCGAACGTGAATGTGCAGAAATGTTAATTTTAAGATATGACTTTCAATAAACAAAAATGTCTAGATATTTTCTAAAACTCATTCCGTGAAATTAAAAGTGATAATCATTTTATTTCAGCTTTAGCATTCCTGACTTGGTTATAGTCCCTCTTTCGCTGTTTGAATTCAACGCAACTACAAACAGATCATGTGAAAAAAATAATTGCAGTCAACATGAAGT
This sequence comes from Saxidomus purpurata, assembly GCA_022818135.1. Lineage (NCBI taxonomy): Eukaryota > Metazoa > Mollusca > Bivalvia > Venerida > Veneridae > Saxidomus > Saxidomus purpurata. Next base: position 2,953,558 of record JAFMSR010000002.1, on the reverse strand, counting down.
ATATACATTTTGTATGTATATTAGAGCTTTATCGTTGGTACCGGTTTCCCATATGACCAACGCCCCCAGAAGATGTTAGTTATTTTAGGTTTCGGTGGATAGTGCAAGATACAGAAAGCATCCAGAGACATCCCTTATATAAGAACCTTATGCATGCTAGGTGTATAGCACCCATACATGGGAATTCGGGTTTGAAGTCTCATCCGAAAGACTGTTAGTAATTTTAGTCGGTTAGCCCCGGGAATCGGACCCACAACCCCGAAATTGTAAGTCTCGTGCTCTACCGATTGAGATAACCGGGCTAATCGTCAACATGAAAGAAAACGTTGTAAATATCAATAAAAGAATATTAAACAATTACAATAAAAAAGTTTACGCTAAATTCGTATGCACATCATTTTCCTTGTCCTCAATACAACATTTTATAGTTTATTTAATGCAACACATAACGAGTAAGGATAATCATTAATATGCATGTCATAATCTTCAACTAGAACTTTTGTAAGTTCAATATCCTTTCTTTCCCGTTAGCGTGAAAAATACTTTATTTTTTCACATCAACCACTTTGGCTCACTTTTTTCTTATAACAAAATGAATGTTAGGTCGAATCCTCCGAGAATACGTCGAAAATCTACTAGTGTCTGTCTTACAGCGGATAAAAAAAGTACAAAAAAGTGTATGTCTATTGACGCATTCAGTGCTGCCTGGTCTCTGGAAATGTCCTTTTGTGTGCATGTAGGTCTTTCATTACAAATTTGAGTTAAGAGGACACGAATGATAACAACATTTCTGTTACTCGTTCAGAACTAAGATATGGACATCGCACTTTATCTTTCCATCGTAAATAAATCCATTTGTTTCGTTTGCCAGCTCACCATCCTTATCGATCTGTGTTTGAATGTCTGACGATTAGTACGGACACGTCCTGTGAAGTCTACGACTTTGTCTGCCTTTCCGCCCATCCAGTTTTTAATTATGATCATCCCCATCAATCTTACATCATATCCAACAGCTGATGAACTTTTCAAAAATAAGTTGAAACAGTTATAATACGAGCGTTTACTGAATTTCACAGTAAACTTGACTTTGCATAGATGTATTTCAATTTGCTCTTGCAGATCTCCTTTTAAATACACCTCAAATTTTGCACTGTCCCCTATCCATTTCCCCCTTGTATATTCTGACATAATCTTATTATCCTGTGCGTTTGATGCAAGACACCCGTTTAAAGCTGTGAGTGTTTTTGACTTCTCAACCAGCTGAAAAGTACTTGCCTTTAGAATACGTAACATTCTCTTGTGTAAGTCCATTTCAACATCAGGCGGAAGAGGAACCTTTGCACCAACGTCATCTAGATCCTCTTGAGGTTTCTCAACAAGAAGACCTGTAGCCTTTCCTTTCAAAGTGTCTAGGTCATATAAGTAAGCGCTTAGGAGCAAGTTGTACAATTCCTCTGCCGAAGCGCTTAGGAGCAAGTTGTACAATTCCTCAGCCGATGTGTCACTTGAAAGACTCCCCAGTAGGCAAGTTTCACACTCAGTCTTCAAACGCATAACCTGATACTCATCCGCTAGTGGTAACACTTTAAGGACATTTGAAATTGTTACATGGTGTAGCATATTCGGGTAAACGCATCGTAAAAATTCACAAAAGTCGACATGTTTTTTCCCGGGCAATTCTAACTCTTCCGGATTTTTCTCTTTGAAATCTCCTCCAAACATCGCATCAAAAACTGGCGATACAAGACCAAGAACCTGTTTGCACACATATATTTGTTTTCCTTCCACTGTCAAAGTTAAATCGTCTTTCCATGTTTTTTTACTGAAGTCCTCGGCCATGATCTCTGTATTTATATTAACGTTTTCCTCCATTGTTTTCCCTAGAAGTTCGCCAATTTCCCTTATTATAAAATGTTTCTTTTTTCCATGAAACTATCGTATCGTTTTAATCGTCATTCTACTTCCTAGTGTACAAGGTTACTTCGTCATGCAGGTAGTGTATGCAGACAATTGAAATATTATCTTTCAGGGTAATACTTAGTATGTATATTTCTAGAAATAAGTCAACATCTTCTGTATGACATGCATCAGTATACAGGATGAACTATCATACAGGTAAATCAGGTATAGATATCGCTAGCTTAAATTTGAAGCTACAGCATGTTTTATAAATATAGCTAATCTTGCCATGTTTTTGCTTAACCTAGAATATTAAAGTCATGGATTCTAAACCTTGCATATTAATTTCAAAAATACTTGAAGCCACGTGAAAAATTAGATATGCTGTTGAAAGTAATTATTATTATTTTCACTAATTTGTAAAAGAATCTAGTGTTTAAAATTATATGTTACAAGTTTGGCCTTTTTGGTTTAGTCTGCATCAACTAAATAGCAGACTGTAAATATACATGTTAGAGAGGAGATAATAAAGGTTTGTCTGATGATCATAACATGCAAGTTCCAGACGTTCAAGAGTTCAATTTCGTGTACTCCAACTGGAAAAAGACAACGTTTTTGTCAATAGTTATGAAGGTAAAGGCATTACCTCTTATTTTACCCGTTAAACGGTAATTCTACTATTTCTTCGTGAATCAAGAGATGCAACTCTTGTGAGCATCTATTCAGTCGGAAATGAATTTATTTCCATTTTTCACCTGATGAATAATATAAATTCTTGACAATTGTGCATAGTATCGCAGCGATTTCTTGCAATTATAGATAAACATAGGTTTTAATTATCAAAAGTAAAAAGGATAATTTTGTACATAGTTTCTTTATTGTTTAGATCACAAGATGGTCTCTGAATGGACAGAACTTCAAGTGAATTATTGAGCTAATCAACACTTTTACGATTGTTTTTGTTTCTTCCAACATTAAATTCACCTGCAAATTTAAATCGTCTAACTATCTTACGGAATTGCATTTTGTTTTGGTTCCCTCTCCATGATACATTTCAGCATGGTTCTGATGACTGATATGAAGTGTCAAATCGATTCCTTGATATTAAAATTGATTATTTGGTAATACATGTATCATTTCTGATACGAAAACAAGGGTATATAGAAGAGTATTTGCAAATACAAACAAATAAGATTAATAACATTATTTTTACAATGCAGCAGTTGAGCAACGTAAAAAACATAAATAAAATTTGCTTGATTTCGAAATAATCGATTCAGTAGACACTAAAAGCAGCTTTCATTTTGCAGCAATAAGATCTCGTGGTCCAACAGCCCCTACAGCTTTCTTATGAGCCTCAACTTCGTCGGGTCCGAATTCCGTGACAGGAGCGGATTCCAAAGGAAAGTAACCGTGGTCTTTACCACACACTAATGTAGCTGAATCACCAATACCTTCTCGTTGTTTTATATAAGCACCGCAATATCTAACGGCAATTCCAATACGCCTTCCTTCACCTACAATTAATAGATCAGAAATTTGAAATGCCTTCTATTTCCCTCATACCGACCCATATTTATATGACTAAATTAATTTAGCCCAATTTACTTTAGCTCTGTTCGGACAAAATTCTCTTGGCATAGTCTGAGTCATTTGTCCAAATCCGATCACTTTTTAGTTGTAAAGATTCATAAATCAAAAACAGAACACTAAAGGAACGTAGATATGTTTTAAGCAAGACGACAATAGCAATAATCAATGATTCGACTGAGTAAAAAGAAAACAAATACAAGGTCTGACCACACCTGCATTATCCACGATTAAAGCACTAGATGTGAAAAAATCAGTTTGATAATAAACCCGTCTAGACTGGTCCCTACAAACATCAAGAAATTGGTGTGCACTGACAATCCAAACATATTAGGGCATATTACTCAAGATGGGAAAGGAACTAAAATCTGATATTTTGTTATGTAAATCATTAATTGTCAAATACAGCGATTTTGTAAAATAAAGGATTTGGAATGTTGAAAAACTGTTATGATCTCTCCAATGATCCAATTTGAAAGACATTTTGTATCAAAGCTCAAGCAAGTCTGCTTTCAGAACGTGAATGTCCGAGAGTCAACAAGCGAATTGTTGACGACTGATGGACAGACATCCGACAATCAACAAATCCTAAATATGTTAAAGGAAAGGTAACGGATGTGATAATGTATGTATTACTTGTGTTTGGTCCTGATGCGTGAACTGTCATTACATGATGTAGCGATGCTTGTCCTGGATGTAGTATGGCATGCACGACTGTGCTTTCATCAACATCAACAGGTATTTCTTGACCATACAATAGCATGGAGTTGTCAGCAAATGTCTTAGTGTGAGCTATCTGACCCTGCAACATAATTATATAGTATTTCAGTATATCTAAATAGTGCATATCCAGAGAGCCTCAATAGAAGTTGCAAAAAGATACAAGGCAGACGAACACAAGTGTCCGGATTACCTCGACACAATTCTGACGATTACAAACATTTCAACAATATCCATGTCACTGCAAAAATGACTGTTAACAAGATGACCATGATAGCCCTTTATTGCTCACCTAAGTATCCTTGCTCCAAAGGACAAGGAAGTAGGTCAAAGGTCATAACCAAGGTCAGCGGTCAGCTGAGGACAATGTTGAGATCTGCTTGAAAAATACACAGTCCAAATTTCATTACTTTAGCTTCAAAGCTAGCTATTTATGATCTGACCAGGTAACCTAATTCTGACCTTACATTACCCAGCTTCAAACGCGACCTAGAGTTCACCAAGACTGGTACAAAATACAGCTTCTATTGCGTAAACAAGGCGTTTACTATGATTTTATCTGTTGATCAGGTTTTGACCCCATATGATCAAGTTTCGAACTTGAACGAGAGTTCATAAAGATAAACATATTGACCAATTTTCAGGATGAATGGGCGTCAATGTGGCTACTAAAGTGTTCACAAGGGTTTTCTATGATTTTACCTGGTGATCCAGTTGTTGACCCAACGTGACCCAGTTTCGAGCTTGAACTAGAGTTGATTAAGACAAACATACTGATCAATTTTCAGAATACTGGCCGCAAAATGTGTCTTCTATAGTGTTCGCAAGGTTTTTTTAATGATCTGGGCTGGTGACCTAGTTTTTGATCACACGTGACTCAGTTTCGAACTTGAACTAGTGTTTATAGAGACAAACATCCAGACCAATTAGGATGAGTAGGTGCCAAAAATTGAACCTAAAGTGTTCACAAAGTTTTCCATGATTAGACCTGCTGACTTTTTTGGAACCCATGTGACCGAATTTCGAACTTGACCTTGAGTTCATCAATTCCAAAATTCTGGTACACTTTCAAGATAATCGAGTACAAAATTTAGCTCCTTTAGTGTTCACAAGTTTTTTCTATGATTTTACCTGGTGACCTTTTTTGACCAAACGTGACCAAATTTCGAATTTTACCTAGAGTTCGTCAAATTAAATACAAAAATTCTGACCCACTTTCAATATGATTGGGTACACAATTTGGCTTTGGGAAAAGACACTGATGCCACATGTGCCTCAGTACACCCAGCTGCGAATGGGTAGCAGCGATATTTTCCTCTCTCTCGCAAGTGTGATAACATCTGGAATGTTGGAGAGCGATTTAATATGCTACAATCGAGCTGAAATAATTTAGTATAAACTAAAATAAAATTTGGCTTCTATAGTGTTCACAAGGTATTTCTTGGATCTGACCTAGGGACCTAGTGATTGACCCAACTTAACCCATTTGTGAACCTGACATAAAGTTCAGCAAGACAAATATTCTGACTAACTTTCATGACGATTGCTTATGAAATGTGAGCTCTAAGTTTTCTACGATATGACCTATTACCTAGTTTTTGACTTCACGCCAACCAGTAGACTTTAGCAAGACAACAGGGTTGTCGCTTCTAGTGTGTTCACAAACCAATTGCAGATAGACGGACAACGAAAATCCAGCGATCCTAACAGCTCGCACATAAATTCACATGAACACGCGCTGGCCTGGAATTTCAGAAGTTGATGTCAAAGTGAAACGATATACTTTTTGATGACTTCCTTTTGAAAATTGAACACATCCATTTTCTAAGTTGGATTCTGTGAGCGCTATCCACACTGTTAGTGCATCAGGGGGATCCATTCCTGTAATAAATAATACAATTACAGGAAACGATGGAGAGCTTGTAGCAATTTGAAATGCCAACAAATCCTTCACCAAACAAGAGACTCTTGATGGCCCTATATCGCTCACCTGAGTATCACTGTTAAAAAGAGACGAAGTAGGTCAAAATGTCATGATCAAATTCAGATGAGGACAATTCTGTAATCTGCTTGCACAGTCCAAATTTCATTAATTGTAGCTTCAAAAACAAAATAAAAGGCTTAAAGGAAAAGATCAATGTACCCTATGAGCTAATTTTTGACACCATTTTACCAGGTTTCTATCTTGACCTACAGCTTATCAAGAGAAACATTCTGACCAATTTTCAAGTGTCAAGTGTGGCCTCTAGATACGTTCACAAGGGTTTTCTATTATTTGACCTGGTGTCCTAGTTTTTGACCACACGTGATCAAGTTTCGAACTTGACATAGAGTATATCAAAACAAACATGCAGACTAATTTTCAAGATAATTGGGTATAAAATGTGGATTCTACACTTTTCATTGGGTTTTATTATTATTTGACTTGGAGACCAAAATTTTGATACCACGTGATCCAGTTTCGAAAATGGCCTAGAAGTCATCGAGACAAACATTTTGATAATTTTATGATGATCAGGGGTCGATGTGACCTCTAAAGTGTTCACAAGGTGCTTCTATTAATTGCACTGTTGAAGTTTTTGTCCCATGCGGCCCTGTTTTGAACCTGACCTAGAGCTCATCGGGACAAACAATCTAAATTATTTTCATTATAATTGGAGGTCAAATCCGGCCTCTGGAGTGTTCATAAGGTATTTCTAAGATTTGGCTCGTGTCCTACTTTTGACCCCTTGTGACCCAGTTTCGAACTCGGCCTAGAGTTCAGCGTGACAGCGTGACCAATTTCATGATGATTGGGGTCAGAAGTGGCCTCTACAGTGTTCACAAGGTTTTTCTATAGTTTGAGTTATAAACCCCACGTAACCAAGTTTCGAACTCGGGCTAGAAATCTTATAGTGTTGTGGACGGACGCCGGACATCCAGCGATCCTAATAGCTCACCATGAGCACTACGTGCTCAGATAAACTAAAAAGTTAACTTAAATACTAGTATTCGTTTTTGTGGTGTTCTGAGCATCAACAGTGTAATGAAACAGAGGATTTACCTTCCCACCAATGTACAAAGTGTTTTCTTGACTTTTCTTAAACTATCAGATTTCATTTTCAAATGATTGTGTTACTGAAACTGCGAACTTTGATATGAGAGAAACATATATACAGACAAATATAAACACCTACTGTATGGTTCATCCATATTAAATGGTTAACATAAAATACCGAATTAGAACAATTTAAGTATAGAGAAGTAAGTTAGGGTTAGTTGAGGTGAGGGAAGGAAAAAGAAAGTGTACAACATTAAGGAAAACCTCCAACTTTTAATACATCTTTTTCAGATTTACCATTTAAAGCGAGGCACCAGTAAGGTAGACAAACAGTATCTATTTTTCAATCAGACATCGGCGCATAAAGCGTCCAAAAAGGCATTCACTCAAACCTTCAACCTCCTGATCCCAAGGCATGTCAAAGTCACTAAGTCAATGGCGAAGACTGAACACAAAACAGTCATAGAAGAGTTCATATTCGCACTCCTAGATACTGGTAATGTCTACATACTAATTACACAGTCAAACGTACCTACATAAGTAGCGTCTTGATGCCAGGCACAAACCTTTCCAGTACCAGGATCTTTCGGAAACAAATCAGTTGACCAACAAAGAATATCAGGTCCTGAAAATGAAATAAATAGACTAGAAAATCAAACTGCATGTGTTTACACGTGTTTTTTGTAGAGAACGTTCACTTGAAACTTAAACAAAATCCTCTGTTGCAGCCCATGTTTAAATCACAGGTGAGTGTAGCGTACCAGGGACCTAAACAGTGAATGTTAGATAAAAATAGCCTAATGACTATATATCAATAAGAAGGTAAACAACACAGTTCGCACATATACCCAGTTTCATTACTTCATACAGAATAGTGCATATTTATCAAAACCTATTGCATATATAGCCTACGTAATTATATTTTCCGTAAACGTTTACTTCAAGGTCCAAATGCAAACCGTTTTGTAACAGCGACTGATAGTTTCCGAAATTTTTACCATTTTTCGCCAACTCGAATAAATCTCACACATTTCGGGTACGTCTATTTTCCAATGCGCAACCGTCACTGTGGACATACACAAGAACGGCACAACACTGCTACTTGAGCTCAGTATTCCATAGACATGTATTAGTGATGTGTAACCTAGACTTTGTAAGACCTTGCCGATCGGTACGGTTTGGAAACTAGTTTTTCCCATTATCACTATGGCTGCATGTATATGTTTACAAAATATATCAACGAAATAAAATGAATACTGTATTAACGGATCGTATTAAAACTGGAAAGCTTGTGGAAATATTTATCAAATCAATTTCTACGAGCGTCGGTTGTGTAATATTTGGATGACACAAGGCAAAATTGTTTAAAAGCTTGTTAAAAGGGAAGAATTCAGTGTTAGAAATGTGTGAGATTTATTCGGGTTGACGAAAAATGTAAAAAAAATCGGAAATTATCAGTCGCTATTTCAAAATGGTTTGCTTTTGGGCCTTGAAGTAAACTTTTACAGAAATGATAAAGACTTATGCTATATATGCAATAGTTTTTAATAAATATGCTTTATTCTAGATGAAGTAATTAAGGCTGAAAGTGAGTCGATGTGTAAACGGTGTTGTTTACCTTCTTACTGATATATAGTAACTAGGCTATTTTGAACTAAAAATCACTGTATGGGTCCCTGGTACGCTACACTCACCTGTGGTTTAAATTGGAAATAAGTGTCTGTAATAAGTAATCTAAATTTTCTTACCAAATATCTGTTTAACAATCTCTACAATTTTAGGGTGGATCACGAGTTGATGCATCCATGGCAACAGGAGGTGAGATTTAAACCTGCAAAATGATTTACGTATATTAAAGTTGAAGCTTATTCAAAGTTCCTCTTTTTGCAATATTTCGACACTCGGGCGCTGACGAACATACTTAAAATGATTTTAAAGATGAAAATGTGAAAAGGAAGAAAATATTGACGTGAAAATTGCGGCTATTCTTCAAATATTATATGAAAAAAACTTTAAAGTACATATACCATAATATGTAACGTCATTTCTTGCATGTAAAACAAAAGCCTAATCTTTCACTGCACAATTCACGATCAAAATTTTCTAGGCAGGTTCTACCTGTAGGATCCGGTCACCTTCCCACCCAGCCGTTCTTCGTATGCAAGGAAAGACTTCAAGAAAAAATCAATCTCCTCTTTCGTTAAAACATCCTGGCCGATAATAAAACCGTCTCGTTGAAAGTTGGCTTGTAGGTTACCCTCCATCTATAGAAATCAATAGTATTGTGAGATATATAGTACCGGTACAAGACCGATGTCCTCAATTTTGAACTTCATTCGTATAACCTTGAATTTCTTTATCTTAATTCAAAATACAGAATTTGCTATAAAAATCAAACGACAGAAACTATTGAATGAAAATAAGAATTTTCACTCAGTATTCCCGAATGTTGTATTCAGGTATTAGTACTCCTAGCCATGTAAATCCCTCTAATGATGTACACTTATTCCGGTGCCAAGTTGGCGCTTTAAGAATCGGTATCACAAGTTCAAAACATACAGTACTGTGTAGTTTCTTTACCTCTATACTGTATCTATCACAGGAGATTGAAATGTTATCCGTATATTAGTCTATATGCTTGAAATCATTGTAGCACACACATAAGAATGACTCAGTCTCAGACTACTATGTTGTGAAGGAATGATAACTGTATTACCGACTTTCGTTAAAGATAAGATTAAGTTATTTCCCTTATTTATTGAATTATCTCACAACACTACTTGTATTGTATACCAGAGTCTCGATATATAAAGAAAGTATACAAGAAATTTAAAGAGTGCCGCTGCCTGAATGATTATCTACCTTTTAATTTCGTTTTTAACTTACATCACCCCGGGTATTCGACTACTTCGAACGCAGATGAGTACTACTGACGACAGATACATGAACGTTCTGACATATAAGCTGGAAAATACCTAATATCTTCTCTTTTTTTATTCATTTTCACAATGTTTTCGTTCAATATGAGTTTCAATATATTTGTACTAGGCAATGCTCAATTGTTTAGCAAAAAAATGACCGACGTGTTGTTACGAGTGCGGAAATCAGACCAGAAATTGCAATTTTTCGGATTTTTAACAGAAGTTTAAGAAATCTAATAATCGAAAGAGTCCAAAACTGCATAGATCTTAAAGCTTCACATTTTCTGTAGCGGAAAACATTTTCTTTTCGCAATGACTGATTCAGCAGCTGCAATTGACACTTAAACAAGCATGGGGTTCTTTGTTAGGGTACTTATGACGACAGATGAAAATATTATAGGGTACGTATGAACGCAGACGGTGGATACGTAAAACGTCATACAAACTGCAGATACGTAAAAGATGAAACATAAGTCTTATGATGGGAATACTGCTGATAACTTTTGTTTTTGTTTTAAACTGAAAAACTATGTAATAAAAGTAAATTATAAGTCAAGGCTAAATAGAAAACTTCAGTTGTAAAATTATCTTTTATTAATGAGGTACCGGACTTTTAACTTTTTGTTACAAAATCGTATTACAAATAGAGGCATTACTCCGCAAAAATATATGTGACTTGCTGCATTTGTATGTATTACCATGAGAAACAAGTATGGCAAGTGTTAAGTCGATACGTTTGTCGGTTTTGAAGTTGTTAATATTGATAACACGTGTTTGATCAACGCAAAAGCTAGGGCGAGTACAACAACCCTCCTCATTTTTCCAACAGTCGGGCTAAAAATGTAATTAAAAACAATGTATATATTAATATTTTACATGAGCGTTAAATGAAAATGTTTGTTTCCGTGGATTATTTATAGTAACATTGTCTCTTACAACTTGTTTCTACAACTTTCATATAAGTAGTCAAATGCTCGAATACGTATACGATAGGTAATGGAATTGGTCATTGACTAGTTACTAGTGTATGGTAAACTTGACATCGATATGTTAAAGACTTCGGTGCAGGAGACTTAGAGACCCCATTATCAATTCATTCTCTAAATTAGAGATTATCTTTCACGAAAAAATCCCACATGTCTCCTATTATTCAGCATTTGTCAGTAGAATTGAAAATGCATACCACTAAACTGTAATAATCCGATGATATACGCAAGTTCAGGCTTCGCACTAATCACTTTTGTGTATTTTTGTAGTTTTCTGACCAGTGATATAGGATTAGTAGCACATATATAGTAGAACATGAGACGTCAAAAGACATAGTTCAGCAAAATTATGGAATATGACACATCAGGGTTGCAACTTCCCTGGAAATCAATGAATCGGAACATGCCGACGACAACGTGTGTTCTATTAGGTTTGGTGGAAATCTGGACAATGGTAGAGAAGTAGCAAAAACATCATTAAATTTGAAGAATCAATGGCCATACAATGTAAATCCCCTGAAAATCACTGAACCGGATGTGCCGGCGATATGCATAACTAAGCTTGCCATTGATCAATTCTCGTAGGTTAAGTTGAAATCTGCCGGGAGAATTAGCCATAACATCATAAAATTATATGAATCAAGGGCGGTTATTCAACTGAAAATCATTGAACTGGAACATGCCGATAATATGAATAACAACGTTTATGTGAAGTTTGGTGTTAATCCGCCATGTGGTATCAGAGGAGCTGCGTTGACATACTTAATGGCAAAAACAGTGACAAACATGTATCACTAATAAATATGTCTCTCACGAAGGTGGGATACATAATTATTATCAGTATATACATGCTAGATCCTTCTACATAGATCAAACAACTGCCATACTGAATGTAATTAGTTTAAAACGAATATTTATCCTGATTGGAAAATACTACTTGTTACACATCTGCCGTTATACGTATCCTCATTTCATAATAATCTGCGTTCGTACGTATCTCCTTCGGTCGTCAGACGTATCCGTTTATCTTCACCCACCTCTATAAATTTGCTTATATCAAAACGATACCACCAATTCCAAAGTCTAGGGCTATTTGTATTGATACCTTAGACATTCGTGTCTAAGGTCATTGATATATATTGTTATTATAAGCAAATAAATGTCATATTTGGCAACATTACTGTAGTTTTTTCAACATTTTAGGGAAATTCTTTAATTAAAAGGCGTCAGTTTATCACAAAACTTCACACATACTTAGTTTTAACATATTACTACCTGTATCAAGCAAAAGGTCGGAGATAAAAAGAGAAACAATAAACATATCGGGGTTATTCAAGTGTGCCTGTCATGACGTGCATGTATATACATCTGCGTTCAAAGTAGGCGAATACCCAGGGTGTTACATCGATATGAACAGAACAGAACAGAACAGAACAGATACACAGACTTTCGGATAAACAGTACATAGAATCCATATAAAAATTACTTACATTTAAACTGTACATAGTTTATCATCAACATTTGATGACAATTTTTACTTTTTGTATATTTTGTTAGAGATTTACTTAAGGAACAAAGACACCCATTACATAGAGATAGATCCCTATTAATAATTTACATTTTATTAACTTTTATAAAATTTTGTTTATAAATACGGAAATTATTTTAAAAGTTGAGTATCTCTGTTTTATTTCAATATAATTTCTACTTTTACATTTACATTGGATAGATATACAAATATTTTAACATTCTGAACCAAAAGGCAAGTATCTGTAGCTTCTGAATTCATTTATTTCCTATCTATCTTGGCACCAAGATAGGTAAAGGGAGGTAATAATGATTTTTCAAACTTGCATTTCTCATTATATAATTGTTAATGTGAATATCTTACAAATATAATACATACAATATGTCTTATATTTACATCTTTCCTTAGGCAAAGTATGTGTATCAAATTTGTACTTATGATAAAATAACTCTATCTAGGTTGGGCAACCAGCATATGGAAATCAAATTTTAAAAATACCCCCAGTGAAAATCTTACTTGAATTAAGCGCTAAGTGAACATAAATGAGTGTAAATGATCAGATGTTAAAGTTTCAAACAAATCTATTACATGGCCAAAATCTGATTATCCACCGTTAAGGTCATGGTCATATAATTGTACAAAACAATATTAAACAAAATGTCATATAGCAAGTTATCAAGTAACACAGAATTGTAGAAAATATAGAACAGACAGATATGACTGAGTACCAAACAGCACATGATCCAAACAAACGATTGTGGAAGTTGCAGTTAAATATTAATTATCAAGGGGTAACTAGTTCTAGTCGAACTTATTTCATTTACTTTGAGCACAAAAAATCTGAAGACAACGAAACCTACAAAATCAATCAAACAAACAAACAAACAAAAAGGACAGTAAAAAGAAAAACAAAGCATGACATAACAGCTCGGAGATTCTTAAAATTTAAACTGGATTGCGTGTTATGCAAACGACAGAACTTTTGCGATCTAGAAAAACAACACATTTTACAATAACTGTAAATTTTCAAAACTTAGAACATGTGTTTTTCCATTGCACTTTGATTTTCTTGATTCTAGTCAAACTGTACAGTGACTATTGATCATTTTGATACACTAAATTTTTCTCAACCAGGACGTCGGGCATATCAATTAAAATCTACTGAAACAAGGCAATAACCTAGAGAGCATTAACACCACTGATGGATTATAATGCATGTTCTGTATACAAAATAATTACAGGCAATATTTCTAGGCCCTAATAACTGTAATACGATATCGTGATCTATTTCCAAGTAAAATGTTTCGGTAAACCAAGGGTGGTGGAATCAATTTGTACAAGTCCCACATGTCAATTATACATTCCTGTATTTTGTTTATTGAGTGATTGTTTTCCATGCACGCTGAAAAATGTTTGTTCCTGGCTATCACGAATAAGAAACCATATTAACGGAAGTAAAGAACTGATTATCATATCGCGATACGGATAGAAATCATTTGATCTATGTTCGGCACTCAGGCAAGAAATAATTACAAAAAAATTGTAATGTCGTACAGCGATAATACTGAAGTCGTGATGTTTTTGCAATCTGAAACTGTGAAATATTTTAATGGAGTTGAGACACGCAATAAAATACATATTGATGGCTTTATTAAAACAAACTTACTTTTGCAACTTTTATAAACATGCCGCTTACGTTCCAGTCGTGGTTTAAGGTGTAGACATTACTTAATACGCTTTCAGCTGGTCCCGACTCCCATCAAGTATTAACATTGGTGATACCAAATTAAGAAAAAAACACAGAACGTGCCTTCTGACGTTTGAATTTACACATGCAAATGAAAACACTTGCTTTTCAAACAGTTAAAAATATGACAACATATACACGTACTATCATAAGGCTATTTTCAACTTATATATACTAATTTATTTATTTTCGATTGCGAAACAATTCTTACAACTTAAATTAATCACTCCCGAGACTCATTCCAGATAGAGTCAACCTCGAAGAGAGAGGCAATGTGGAATTATTTGTGTCTTGCTTAAGGACACTACCAACATGGCTATGGTAGGGATCGAACCCGGGGCCCTTCGATCCTGAGGCGAACACGCCACCACTGCTCCACGTCGGCTATTTTCAACTAAGATTTATTGTAAAGGTCCCAACTACGTTACTATGGTATATAGTCAGAATACTTTTTTTCAACTAAGATGTAGTGTTTGGGTCCCAACAACGTTACTAAAGTAACCTCGTCACTAGCCTAGATGATAAATATATATCAGTAAAACTCCAAGCAAAACAATTTCAGCCTTTACATATCGATCTTACATTTGTTTTGGCAGCAAAGGAAGTTAATTGAGTAAGAAATGAAAACTAATAATAAAATAATATGGTAAATGTAAGGACTGAATGCCAGTCTACGTTCAGAAGACTATTTTCAACTATGATGCGGTGTTAGGGTCCCAACTACGTCACTATGACATATAGTCAGAACTAGAATTTTAGCGCTAATGTTCAGATAAATTCCAGATGAAAGTTAATTTTTAGACGCTGTCAATCACACCAAGATTGCCATATAATGGCGTGTCACTTTTTGAAGTTATACACCAGTATTCTCTAAAAGTAATTGGAATTTAGTGTGACTTTTCATATTACTATAATGTTCATTTAAAGGCAAGTATATAATACAATAGTACAGAGCAATGTTTTATTGCCAAATTGGCCTAAATTGACCTACGAATTACTACAAGATGACAACAACGTTAATGCGATTACAAAGCTGGTTACTCGTATAACATGTACATCATACTGAAAGATGGCTTCTTCAATACTTTTTCTCGTCAAAGTCATGTGAAGACTGAAAAGGTGTGATTAATATCTGCTTTTTAAAGATGCTTCTGTTAATCTTGATATAGATCTAATGGCAGCTTTGGCTTCGAAGATCGTTCATTGTTTAATACAACACAAATCATTGACTTAGATATTACAATTCTTCATTTGCGAGAAGCGTTACATATTGTGTAGGCAACTCAAAAAGAAAGACTTGTTCTGTTTGAAAAATATAGCATTGGTGGGAAGCCGTGGAAGCACATAATGAAGTAAGTGAAAAACGATTAAGAATTTATTATATTTAAATCGATGGTTTGTATCGTTGAACGGAAACAGGTTTTACTATGAAGTCAAAAGTTGAGAAATTACTGCCTACGTCCAATTTACTTGTACACTCTTGTGCTTTTTATGTATTTTAAGACATTCTACCATAACTTTCAGTGATTCTTCCCTCTCATTGACACTCGTATATTTTCTATAAAGAAAAGCTCCACTGAATAATACCTTTAGAACAATGATGGCCCTATATCGCCTATCTGAGTAACATTGCCCCCCAAAAACAAGAGGTAGGTTCAAAGGTCATAACCTAGGCCATACAATCTTGGGAAAAGATAACAAAAACTATATTAACAAAATAAACA